>JAZAYU010000092.1:894372-1075547 GCA_038501625.1 Corbicula japonica | reverse complement strand
TTGATAAATCCTCAGAATCTCAAACGGTGACTGTGGATTTCTACCAGGGTGAATTGTAACTGCAATACCGGTACTGGCCTCGATGTGTGCTGCTGCTTGCAAAACTCGCTTTTCAGATTCTAAAATAAGAAGAAAGGTCAACAAATATAAATTAGAGCTATCACTGAAAGGGATTAACCTTTTTCTTCAAGGATACGCCTTTCATCTCTTAGGTGACTAATGTGGGGGCAGATCAGCTGTCACATCTGTGATATCTGATCTGCTGGATTTACACAATTTGCTTCTTGTCAAAATTTTTTTTAGTGAATCTAAAAGTGAACACAGCAGATCCTGATCTTACAGCATGGATGTGTTGGCTGATGTGATTCTTCAGGTGACCAATGGCATATCCATGGAGTAAAACAACTTTGTTAGTAGAAACATGAGTCTCAGAACTGTATCCCCAAGTAAAGCGAACAGGGCCCAAGATCATAAAACGAAGTTTTGAGATCAGTCCTCAAAACTCAAGGATCTGATTGGCTGAAATGGCAACTGGTCGCCATTTCAGCCAATCAGATGCTTGAGATTTGAGACTGATCTCCAGATTTAGTTTTATGATCTTGGGCACAGATCATACTGCATGGATGTTTTGGCTTATCTAGATCTACACAGCTCACGCAGTTGATCAATGGCATATCCATGAAGTAAATGGTTAAAATCTATGCAATACAACATTTTTAGAAGAAACCTGAGAATTTTCTTTAATGTCTAAATAGTCTTCAATGTTAAAGATCAGTGTCTTCAAAACTGTAGTACAAGTCTGATTTTGAAAAGCACTGCACCTCTCCTAATGAATAATACACTGAGCTAAACAAATAAAAATTGTGTTGGAAAGATCCACACTTGATCCCAAACACGTTTTAAGTTTTGAAAGGAACATTATCCAAAAATAGTGAAACAGGAGTTATTGTTCTTGGTGTGGCTTTGTCCATGAAGATAGTACTTTGGAAGTTATAGGCAACATTAAGTTTCATGTTAAAGTTGGGGGCCTATAGAAGGCCGTTGCCAGACAAAAGAATCCCATTGGGTCTACCTGCTAGTGCAGGTGACCACAAAAGGGGAAGAATGACTGTTGGACTGCATAATGACTTTCGTTATATAGGACAGAACAGGTTAGACTGGTTCATGTATAGATCAGGGCTGAAGGTTATAAAACTGAGATTGGAAACCAGTCTCAAATCTCAAGCATCTGATTGGCTGAATTGGCGACTGGTCACCATTTCAGCCACTCAGATGCTTGAGATTTGAGACTGGTTTCCATGCTCAGCTTTATAACCCTGGGCATTGATTACAAATAAGACTTGACCGTTTACCGGTACTCAATGGGATATGGCTGTTATCCTATGAGTGAACAGTATAGCACATCTGATCAGGATCTGATCTGTTCCTGTTTGGTTCATAAGGTTATTTCAGACCAAGAAGTGACCAGTATAGAACCAGAAACAAGAGCTGTCACTTGAAATTGACATATGCCCCCGAAATGCAGCTTTGAAATCAAATAGGTATACATATGTAATACATAAACATATGTAATGAAAAATATGCTTGTGGAAGACAAAACATACTGCATGCATATAAAGTGAAAGATGAAAGGATCATATGTTTCAAGTCTGTAGTAAATATATATTTAAATAAAGTTAAATATTACATTTTGTTTAGAAAATTTGAAGATTATTGGGGAAATTATCCTGAAAAATGATTATTAGAGTTATGGACCTTACTACATATGATGTGGGTAATATAAACAAGAGGGCCATGATGGCCCTTTATCACTCACCTGAGAACAAAAAGGTTGTGTTGTACAAGACCCACAACGCTTCCACCTCGATATGGTGAACATTTACACCAAGTTATTTTAAAATCCAATAAGAAACAACAAATCTACAGCTTGGAAAAGAAAATGCTATTTTTCGTAACAGTGACCTTGACCTTTGACCTACCTGCATGGGTATTGTAAGCAACACATCCCTTTGTCATGGTGAACATTTATGTAAAGTTATTTTGAAATCACTTCATTCATTTGGAATTAACAGCCCAGACAAAAAAAAAGGTTATTTTTAGTAACAGTGACCTTGACCTTGGACCAACAGGCACGGGTATTGTACGCGAAAAGTACACCTTGTCATGGTAAACATTTGAGCTATTTTAAAACCCAATGAGAAACTAGAACTGCTTTTGGGAAAAGCACATGTCTCCCACAAAGGCATCATCTTTTGATGATGCACAGGATAAAACTGGTGAAGTGAATATAAAGATGGCAATTTATTAAAAGGGCATACGGAAGTTCTGTGCAATATTAGTCATAAACAATGTCACAAATTTTTGGAGGATCAGGAAAAACATAAGCGACAGCAAGTGAAGATTTTTTTTTTAAACAATTCAAGGGCCATAATCCTGAAGTGCCTCAAGCAATATCGATGACTTTTATAGCCTGGTTAAGATATTATAGCCATCAACATTTTGATAAACTTTGATGAAGATACAATGAAAACTATCTGACTTTGAGAAGATGAACCAGGTTAGTGACATGTTTAAAAGGCTAATTTCGGATAAATCAAAGGGCCATAAATCTGATATGCCTGGTGCAAAGTGGCTGGTTTTCGAACTTGGCCAAGATATTAAGGCCACACACATTATCATAATGTTAATTGAAAATCAGTTGATGAATATTTCAGTTACATAGCAGACAAGGCTTAAACAGCCAATTTTGGATAATTCAAGGGCCATAAATCCGACATGACTGGGGCAATACGGCTGGTTATCGAACTTGGCCGAGATATTATGGCCACAAACATTTTCATAAAGTATGGTGAAGATCAGATGATAACTGTTCAAGTTACAGAGTGGGACAAGCCTCAAACAACTTATTTTTGATAATTCAAGGGCAATAATTCTGAGATTCCTTGGGCAATATGGCTGGTTATCGAACTTGATCGAGATATTATGGCCACTAACATTTTGATGAAGTTTGGTGATGATCCGATGAAAACTGTTTGACTTAGAGAGCGGACAAAAAAAAAAAAAAAAAAAAAAGAATTTAACAGTATGCCATTCGGTCTCACTCAAGCACCTTTTAAGTTTCAAAATGACCAAAAGGGCCATAATTCTGAGATTCCTTGGGCAATATGGCTGGTTATCGAACTTGATCGAGATATTATGGCCACTAACATTTTGATGAAGTTTGGTGATGATCCGATGAAAACTGTTTGACTTAGAGAGCGGACAAGTGTGACAGACGGACGGATTTAACAGTATGCCATTCGGTCTCACTCAAGCACCTTTTAAGTTTCAAAATGACCAAAAGGGCCATAATTCTGAGATTCCTTGGGCAATATGGCTGGTTATCGAACTTGATCGAGATATTATGGCCACTAACATTTTGATGAAGTTTGGTGATGATCCGATGAAAACTGTTTGACTTAGAGAGCGGACAAGTGTGACAGACGGACGGACAGACAGACAGACAGACAGGAGCAAATCAAAATGTCTCCCACACCACTACGTGGTGGGAGACATAATAACAAATTTACAGCCTGGACAAGATTTTTCTATTTATAGTAACAGTGACCTAGTTTTTGACCCCAGGTGACCCATACTCAAACTCGTCCAATTAATAACTGGGACATATGTTCTGACCAAGTGTCTTTACAATCTGATAATCAGAGTAAAAATGTGACCACTATAGTGTAAACAAGAAAATTCTATTTTTAGTAACAGTGACCTAGTTTTTGGACACAGATGACCCATATTCGAACTTGTCTGAGAAATCATTGGGACAAACATCCTGACCAAGTTTCATGACAATCGGAGCAAAAATGTGACCTCTAGAGTGTTAACAAGAAAATTGTATTTTTAGTAACAGTGACCTAGTTTTTGGACCCAGATGACCCATATTCAAACTCGTCCGAAAAATCATCGGGACAAACATCCTGACCAAGTGTCATGACAATCAGAACAAAAATGTGACCGCTAGAGTGTTAACAAGAAAATTCTATTTTTAGTTACAGTGACCTAGTTTTTGGACCCAGATGATTCATATTCAAATTCATCCTAGAAATCATTGGGACAAATATCCTGACCAAGTTTCATGATAATTGGAGCAAAAATGTGACTGCTAGAGTGTTAACAAGAAAATTCTATTTATAGTAACAGTGACCTAGTTTTTAAACCCAGATGACCCATATTCAAACTCGGCCTAGAAATAATTGGGACAAACATCCTGACCAAGTTTAATGACAATTGGAACAAAAATGTGACCGCTAGAGTGTTAACAAGAAAATTCTATTTTTAGTAACAGTGACCTAGTTTTTGGACCCTGATGACCCATATTGGAACTTGTCCGAGAAATCATTGGGACAAACATCCTGACCAAATTTCATGACAATCGGACAAAAAATGTAACCTCTATTGCGTTAACAAAATTTACCTTAGGGTTAGGGTTAGGGTTTAGGGTTAGGGTTAGGTAAAAAGGCCCATAACTCAGCCAAAAATAATCCGATCAGAAATTCCTTTGGATATACACAACAAGTCTTGGTAACAAACACTCCTGTGAAGTTTTAATGAAATCCCTCAAGCGGTTTCAGTTTACGTTAGGGTTAGGGTTTAGGGTTAGGGTTAGGTAAAAAGCTCCATAACTCCGCCAAAAATAATCCGATCAGAAATTCCTTCGGATATGCACATCTACGCTTGGTGACAAACACTCCTGTGAAGTTTCAATGAAATCCCTAAAGCGGTTTTGGAGAAGAAGCGAGGACAAGATTTTGCTTAAAAGGGCCATAACTCAGCCAAAAATAATCCGAGCAGAAATTCCTGAAAATATGCACAACTAGGCTTGGTGACAAACATTCCTGTGAAATTTCAAAGAAATCTCTCAAGAGGTTTCGGAGGAGAAGCGAGGACAAGATTATTTCGGACGGAAAGACGGATGGACGGTGCGATTACTATATGCCTCCCTTCGGGGGCATAAAAACGGCATGGATGTACTGGCTGATCTGGGTCTATACTGGTCGCACATGCGATACAACCTGTGTATATCAAGTAAAAGAGTTAACCCTTTCCTCCATAGATACACCTTTATTGCATATGTGAACAGTTTAGATCCAGATCAGCCAACACATCTGTGCCATCTGATCAGGATCAAAACTGTTCGCTTTTTGATTTGTTAGGTTATTATGGCCGAAATGTGACCAGTGCAGATCCTGATCAGAAGGTAAGAATGTGCCGGCTGACCTGGACCTACACTGGTCACACATGCGTAAAAATGTGTATATATGGAGAAAAGGGTTAAGAATATTACCTGCTAGTGGCCACTCACAACCCAGTTCTCCAATAACACCTGCTTTAATACCAGTTCCCTCACAGCCTGATGCTATATCCTGATTCATATAATCAGCGAACTCTTCAACGGACGCTGTAGATGTGTGACCGCGGGATGATTCTACATAGTATCCTGAAAATAACATTAATTGTTATAGGAACACCTTTCATCATCATCATCATCATCATCATCATCATCATCATCATCATCATCATCATCATCAGGTCATATTTCCTCGGGCCATGGCATGCACCTTTATTGCAAGGGTAAACAATGTAGATCCAGATTAGCCAGAACATTTGTTCTGTCTGATCAGGACCTAAACTGGTCATATTTGATTAATTAGGTTATATTTGGCCAAGAATAAAAAAAATGCAATCTCACTAAAGTCAGATCTAACTAAATGTTAGATCTGATGACAGCCCGCAGATACCGTGTGTACGTTATAGCGGTTTCCCCGATTACTATTTTTAGAAATTGTCAACACAGGAAGCATGATTTATAACGCTCGCAAAATGATCTGAAGATGTCATTACATTAGAAATGAATGTAATACTACACAAGCACATAATATATCTTCAGTGAAATGTGTCTGACATAGACTGTCAACACTTCCCATGGTTTTAAATACTATGTCTACTTTCACTTTTGTGATTTTGTAGGCGACAATCTGATTGGTTCAAAGGGTTAGTGATAAAAGCACGTTTTAGTTACTCGTCGTCAGATCCTGATAGCGTAGCGGTTTTCAGGAGATGATTTTAATCAGATTGAAAAAAATGTAGATCCAGAACTGAAGGCATGGATGTGCCAGGTGATCTGGATCTATACAGGATGCACACTGCACACACGATCAAACTCTCTATATATTAACCTCTCACTAGCAAACATCTCTCAATAAAATCATTTGTTTTCTAATTTTATCAGTTACTAGAGAAAAATTTATCCCTTTACAATAACAAACTCATTAACAAACAACATTAGATTAATTTAGTGCTTCCCAATGGTATTGTTAAAAGAGAGTATTCACTGTAAATGGTGGTAATTCTTGTTAACCCTTTACTACATGGGATATATCTGTTATTACGAGGTGAACCGTGTAGATCCAGTTCAGCTGACACCTCTATGCCATCTGATCAGAATCTATACGGTTTGTTTTTTATTTATTAGGTTATGTGAATTTCTGACCAAGAGCTAAACAGTATAATTCGTGATCAGACAGCATGGATGTACCAGCTGATCTGGATCTACACTGTATGCACATGAGATAAAATCTGTATATATTAACTAAAAGGGTATAAAGTGTTTTCATTTTTTAACATTGTTATCATAGCCATGCCCAAGTCTCGACCTGCATGACTGGTCTCCAAACAGAACTACATGTACATTACAACCAAGTGCATGACAAGCTTAACACTTTCCTCTATAGACACACCTTTACTGCATGGGTGAACAGTTTAGTTCCAGATAAGCCGGCACATCCGTGCAGTCTGATCAGGACCTGCACTGTTTGCTTTTTGATTTATTAGGTTATTTCTGACCAAAATGAGACCAGTGCAAATTCTGATCAGACAGCATGGATGTGCCAGCTGATCTGGATCTACACTGGTGGCACATGCGTAAAAAGGAGTATATATGGAGGAAAGAGTTAGCTTTTATTTACTCATCTTTAAAAATTTTAAGGATTTATCTTGAAACTATGGCTGTTGCCTGATGTATGCCTTACCTGTGCTGGCAACGATCTTGACCCCTGTGGCCATAGAGAAGTTAGCTAACGTTTGAGTTAATGCATGTGATGGTTGTATACCGTATGTTGTGTTCTCCACTATAGTGCCACCACCATTTTGCTGTAAAACATACAATATTTCAGAAACTGTAAAACAAGTACTTCTTAAAATGGCCTAAGATAATAAAACTGATATTGGAGAAGAGTCTCAAATCTCAAACATCTGAGCTTTTTCAGCCAATCAAATGCTTGCGATATGAGACTGTGGCAAATCTCAGTTTTATGATCTTGGGCTAATGACTACTTCTAGTAAATGTAACACTTATGTTATTAATTAATAATGTGTATTTAACCCTTTCCTGCATAAATAATCATTTTACTCATGTGCGACCAGTGCAAATCCAGATCAGCTTGCACATCCGTGCCGTCTGATCAGGATTAGCACTGGTCACATTTTGGTCAGAAATAACCTAATATAATCAAATAGCAAACAGTGCAGATCCTGATCAGACAGCATGGAGGTGCCGGTTGATCTGGACCTACACTGTTCGCCCATGCCATAAAAAGAGAATCTATCATTGGTATTCGGCGAAGATCAAGGTATCTCAACCCAAGGGTAATGCTTTCCATACGGAAACGAGGCTGTGCCGAGTTTCCGTCTGGAAAGCATTGCCCGAGGGTTGGGATACCGCGATCTTCGCCGAATACCAATGATTGATTATTTTTCTCACTTACTTCTTAAAGATTCAAACAAAATTTTTTAAAATAAAAAAAAAACGCAAGAATGTTAGAGAACTATTTCAGGCTTTCGCGTAATTAATATGGTGCGCAATAATACGAAAGTACGCGTGCTCGCACGCGGAGTGTTAGATAAGGCCATGCGAGATAAGGAAATCTCACACGGTTAAAAATAGAGATTTTTCTGTCTAGTAAGTGAGAAAGGTGTGTCTATGGAGGAAAGGGTTAAATTGATAAATATCAAACACTTCTATTAAATTAAAACGTTTTTTTTTTCAAATTTTGTCAGTAACAATACAAAATAGATTTATAATTCATCTGAATAAAGCCAGAAGGGGCTATCAGTCTTCAGTTGGTGATAGCCCCTTCTGGCATTCAATAGAAATAATAGTATTTATCCTGTTTAATAAACAAGTAATTGAAGAACAAATTTTAGTATTGTTGGTTGTTAAGAGAGGGAACATTTTAGCCATACCACAAAAAACATGAGTTCCTGTCTTACAGCATCTTTCTCTGCTTCCAAATGCATGTTGTCAAAACTTGAATATCTGCAAAATAAAGCTACAGAGCTCCAGATAACGTGTGTATCCGCATAAATACGCTTTAAAATTTGAAGAAAACGCAATAAAAATTAAAGCAGAGCGTACCGATACGCACTCGCAATATCTAATACGCAGTTTCGTTCGATTAATGTGCGTATTATTAGATTAAATTAATTATAATGAATCAAGCATAGCCATTTTTCCCGCCATTATCGTATCAAAACAAATGGCTGCACATCGCATGGTGGGATCAAAAAGGAATTTTTAATTTTGTTGCTATAGTAAGTGTAAACTTCATGAATTATGCAAGCAAAGTATTGGTTAAATCGAGAGAGAATATTGCAAATATCAAAATACCCCTTCAAATTCAAAATGAGGAGAAAATACCCCCTAAAAATCCTGAATACCTCTATAAAAATATGTAAAGGGGTAAAATATGCTTTGAAAAAAAAAAGGGGGTAATTACCCTTTACCCTTAAAAATTATCTGGAGCTCTGAAGCTATGATATATTTTACACCTGCTCTGCATTCCTTAACCCTTTAAGTTTGCTGTCCTCTTATGTATAGTTTATGTAATTTGTTATGTTGATTTCTGTTGGTTTTTGTTTTCTTTCTTTACAAATTTTCTTTTTTTTTTCGCAAATGTATTCATGTTTGAGTGACACGTTTGTATGTGTGTATGCATATATAAGGATTGTCTCTTCTTTAAGTACGATTTACTTACTGAGAAATTGTGAAATAATCTTGAAACTTGAAACTACTCCATTATATACCAGTAATGGTAAGCATTTTAAACTCAGATCAGTGGTATTAATTCTGTAAACATAGTTTTTCTGTAATTTAACCTAGTGACCTTGTTTTTTTTTTAAACTTATAAACCAACTGTGAACAATAAACATCCAACAACCCTAAAAGCTCACCATGAGCATTTCATGCTCAGGTAGGTTTGATAAAAAATGTGGAAAACTTACGGATTATGGTTCACCCACCAGGCTATGTCTGTGGATATTGGGCGTTTAGAGAGTTCTGGAAACTCCCTTGCTGGCCCCTTCATCATGAGCGCCTCTGCATTACAAACAAGATGCTCATGGGCCAATGTTACACCTGCCTCCTCAGGCTTGATAGGTCCCATCACTGTGAAACATAAAACTTTCATTAGGCAATAGAAAATTCATTCCTAGATCCTCATCCCCCCAAAATCACTCAGCCGAATGTTTTTTTAAATTCCCCCCCCCCCCCCCCCCAAAAAAAATGCGTACACAAAATTTACATTATGAGTATGAATCGGTAGAGTACTAAATCATAGTATGAAACATTTAAGTACAAATCAGCAATTCATAGTCGGCCAGATGCTTCTGTATCTTTGCACTACACAAGCCTTGTTAGAAACTGGAAATATATGGATATGTTCACAGTTAGAATGATAAATAAAACATAAATATAAAATAAAACCCACCCACCCGCCCCATTTATTTCCTAAAATTTGGATGAGGATCTAGGAATTAATTTTCTATTGCTTAAACCCTTTCCTCCATGGCTGAGATTCAGAGTGACCAGTGTAGATCCAGATCAGCATGTACTTGCTTGCAGTCTGATCTGGATCAACTCTGTTTCGAGGGGTCAGTGCAAAACTATTGTAACTCCTTCTTTATTTCAATGTAGTTACAATAGTTTTGCACTGACCCCTCGGTTTGCTTCTTGATCAGAAACAATCTGATGAATCTAAAAGCAAACTCTAAAAAAACACAAGTCGTTTGTGATTATTATCTCTTGGTTCACTCTTGCAATATTGATACTTGCTCATACAACCATAAACATCAAATATCTTGTGCAATGCACCTTGACAAAAACCAAATATAAAAGATGTGGAGACAGTAAGAGACACTTAGTAAGGCCAGAGAAAAAATTATTTTAGATTCTCATCCCCACCCGCCCCTGTTCAAAACCACCCGCCCCAAAAAAATTTATTGGTAAAAAAATCAAAACATATTCTGTTCTGTACAGAACGGATTTTAGACCATCCCAAAATACCTTCTTCGTTAATAAAAAATAAAAATTAAAAAATGCCCACCCGCCCCTTTTTTTCCCAAAATCCGGATGAGAATCTAATAATTTATTTTCTCTGGCCTAAGGAGTGAAAAAGGACTTTTAAAAGTAACTAGAATGTTGTGTTCCGCGGAAAACATGTGTCCCCTGGATGGAAAAAGTTGAAATGTGGGCCTATGTTTAATCATATATAATAAAAATATTTTATTTAAGTTGATTTCAATACTACACCACAGAACACAATGTGTCATCTAAATTGCATTTAAAAGGGGAATAACTAAAATAATGGTGAAACCTGAGTTATCATCTTCAAAAATTGGTTTGTAAATGCAGATGAGTTATTCAAAGTATTAAGTGAATTAATTGAACAAGTACTTTCCATTTTACAAGCAACACTTAGTTTCATGTTAAAGTTGCATTTGAAAGGGACAAAACTCATAAAATATCGAAACTGGAGTTATCATTCTTGTTGTCACAGATGGCATTGTTCATGCTGATAATATATACCAAGTATGAAGTGAATAGGACAAGTACTTTCAAAGTTATAGGCAACGTTAAGTTTCAGGTTAAAGTTGCATTTGAAAGGGGCATAACTCAAAAAATTTTAAAACTGGACTTATCATTCTTGTCGTCACAGATGGCATTGTTTGTGCTAATGATATATTCCAAGTACGAAGTGAATAGGACAAGTACTTTCAAAGTTATAGGCAACATTAAGTTTCAGGTTAAAGTTGCATTTGAAAGGGGCATAACTCAAAAAATATTGAAACTGGAGTTATCATTCTTATCGTCACAGATGGCATTGTTCATGCTGATGATATATTCCAAGTATGAAGTGAAAAGATCAAGTACTTTCAAAGTTATAGGCAACATTAAGTTTCAGGTTATAGTTGCATTTGAAAGGGGCATAACTGAAAAAATATATTGAAACTGGAGTTATCATTCTTGTCATCACAGATGGCATTGTTCATGCTGATGAAATATTACAAGTATGAAGTGAAAAGGTCAAGTACTTTCAAAGTTATAGGCAACATTAAGTTTCAGGTTAAAGTTGCATTTGAAAGGGGCATAACTAAAAAAATATTGAAACTGGAGTTATCATTCTTGTCATCACAGATGGCATTGTTCATGCTGATGAAATATTACAAGTATGAAGTGAAAAGGTCAAGTACTTTCAAAGTTATAGGCAACATTAAGTTTCAGGTTAAAGTTGCATTTGAAAGGGGCATAACTCAATAAATATTGAAACTGGAGTTATCATTCTTGTCGTCACAGATGGCATTGATCGTGCTGATGATATATTCCAAGTATAAAGTGAATAGGACAAGTACTTACAAAGTTATAGGCAACATTAAGTTTCAGGTTAAAGTTGGGGGACTACCGGACGATGGCACCGATGATGACGACAACAACGCTGCCGCTGCCAGACAATAGGATCCCTATGTGTCTACCTGCTATCGCAGGCGACACAAAAAAGAAGTTTTAATATTTAGACCAAAAAAAATTCAGACTGCATGACCCTAAGCTGCTGGTCTGTTTAAACTATATGCCATAAGTTTTTCATCTTTTTATCAATTCTTTCTTACCCTTCGACTATGCAAGTATTTTTTTTTCATTCCATCTTGCGTGTTTCACATTTATACTTTGGTGTGGAAATTGTCTGCATTGTTATCAACACTTACTATTATAATTAAATTTCATTAATAATGTTAAAATAAACCTGGGAATAGAAACATAAAGTATGTGTTCTAGATTGTATTTCTGTCTTTTACACAGAGATCCTATCAAATGAATTCCAACCTGTTCTAAAGATCACCTTTAAAGAAAGACCACCTGTGGATGAGGACCACATTTTGTTTGTCCACTGAGTGTTTAACACTTTCTTCCATAGATACACCTTAATTGCAAGGGCGAACAGTTTAGATCCAGATCAGACAGCACATCTAAACTGTTCGCTTTTTGATTTGTTAGGTTATTTCTGACCAAAATGCGACCTGTGCAGATCCTAATCAGACGGCACGGATGTGCCAGCTGATCTGGATCTACACTGGTCGCACATGCTTAAAAATGCGTATTTATGGAGGAAAGGGTTACAGACATATTCACCTGTGAACAAAGATCATCTACCTTCAAAGACCAATTTTGGTTTTTCCTCTGAGTGGTCCTTGAAGACAGGTTTGATTGTACACACTGAAGAAATATAAAAAAATTCCGAAAAGCTTTCTGAAGCTTGGTAAATTTTAAAAATTTTCCACTGGTGCATATTTGAAAGACAATATAATCATTGCCCTACTTTATAGACAAAGTCAAATTTTACTTTAAAATTATAAGAGATGGCAAGGTTATGTTTAAATATAGCACTGTCAAAATAATGCAGAAATTATATTTCTTCATTAAATGGCTTTTTTATTAAAATACATGATAAACAGTCATGCATGCCGCCTACAAGAAGCAAGTGAATTGGAATAAAAAAGAGTTTATACCGTTTTTGCACTAAGGTGATTTATTTATTATGCCAGTTTGTACGTTGGGTATAATTTAAGGCCCAATTGCTGATTTAGAAACCTTTTAAGTACTAGGAAAAGCATTTGTCACATTTCGCAGCCAGTGTAGACCCAGATCAGCCTATGCATAGAGGGTCTACACTTGTCACAATTCATCTCTAAATCAGTTATTTTAAAATTCTTCAAAACAACTCGTTCAATACTATGGATTAACTGGGTTAAATAGAATCTATTTAACCCAGTTAATACATAGTGTTCATCAAGCTAATACATAAGTGTCATTCAGTTCTTAAAGGGTTAAACCTTTGAATAATGCATCACAACTTTAATTTTCTTTGTCAGTATTGCTAGATATGCAATCAGTGTAAATCCAGATCCTTTTTATAAGTTTTTTAGTAAAAAGAAATAAAAATTTGTGTTTTAAAGTTATTAAAGGTTAATATTTTATAGTACAGTAAAGACAGCCTTATGTTGAATAACTTTTAAAGTCAGAAGAGTAGATTTTGGCAGTCAATTTCTTGCTACAATCTTGTGACATTTTTGTGATAATGTTTTTTTTTACAGCTTTATTTATGGTTTAAAAATAGGATTTGAGCCAAGTGAATAATAACTGTTCTTCTTTTATTAAATGCACTAACATTTTTGGATGCTATTACTAATATTCAAGAAGTCCAAATATTTCTGTGGACATCTAAATTTTAGATTGATTGATATACATTTTGCAGGGGTTCCACTAACTGCAGAATCTGAAGGGTCATTTTAATCATTTTAGGGATGCAGCTTATACATAGCAAAATACCCCTTATTTAAAAAAGAGACCTTTTCAGCGGTAAAATGAGACTTTTTTGGACATTTCAAGAGTCGAAAGGTCATCTTGGTCAAATTGAACCCCTGAATTTGGGGTAAAGACATAATATAACATCCCAATAAGATGAAACAGTTTTACCAAATCCAGTTAAATATGAAATATAATTTGAAAATAATTTAGATTTTTAACAATAATAGTGTAAAAACAAACAACTCTTTAAATCGTCTTTCTTATAATCTTTTTAAAGCATTATTTGGTTAACTGAAATGTGTTAAAACCCATTTACCTGTGAGAATCTTTCCCTGCCATTCTGTCATCGTTCGGCTTGTTTATAGTCTAGCTTCTTGAAGCATCTACCATTAATTGTCTGGCTTCTTCTGAAATCAATCATAATGCCACTGTCATGAGCTGTTAACTACTTATTCTGTGCAGACAAGAAAATAACTACAATAAATATATCATTGTGCAAACTATGCTTAACAAAAAAGAAACATGACACTGCAAGTTTAACCCTTTCCTCCATACATATACAATTTTACGCATGTGCGACCAGTGTAGATCCAGATCAGCTGGCACATCCGTGCCGTCTGATCAGGATCTGCACAGGTCGCATTTTGGTAAAAAAATAATCTAATGAATCAAAAAGCGAACAGTTTAGATCCTGATCAGATGGCACAGATGTGTTGGCTGATCAGGATCTAAACTGTTTACCCATGCAATAAAGGTGTATCTTGGAGGAAAGGGTTAACCTGTTTTCCTAAGAGCTGATTGACAGATTGACTAGCTATGTTAGCTCTTAACTCCCTATATTTGATTTTCATGGCATGGGCAAACAGTGTAGATTCATTTAGTTCAGCTGGTACATCTGTGCCATCTGATCAGTAACTACACTGTTCGCTTTTAGATTCAACAGGTTACATGTATTTCTGACCAAGATGTGACCAGTGTAGATCCAGATTATTTGGCACAGATGTGTCAGCTGATCAGGATCTACATGGGTCGGAATGAGATTAAACCTGTATATATTGAGTAAAGGGTTAGCACTTTAAAATAAGAAGCACTTCAAGATGAACTGCAGTGGTTTCTTTAACCCTTTCCTCCATAGACACACCTTTATTGTGTGGGCGAAAAGTTTAGCTTCAGATCAGCTGGCACATCCGTGCCGTCTCATCAGGATCTAAACTGTTTGCTTTTTTATTCATTAGGTTATTTCTGACCAAAATGCCACCAGTGCAGATCCTGATCCGAGGGCACAGATGTGCCGGCTGATCTAAATCTACACTGGTCGTACATGCATAAAAATGTGTATCTATGGAGGAAAGGGTTAACTTTGTATCCCATAGACATTACATTCCATGTGCAAACAGTGTACATCCAGTTGCTTTTAAGATCATTTGGTCATTTCAGACTTCCCGAAAGTTGAAAATATGTGTCAGACATTTGGTTAGATGAGATGTGAAAATCTGTCTGACCGAAACAAATTCTGTCAGAACGAAACATGTTATAAGGCTATTTGCAAGTACAAGGAGTTCAAATTTTTGTCTGACATTCGGTCTGATAACATAAGAAATCTAGTCTGACCGGCTAAAATTTTACCAGACAGGTCCTTCGGTCTTGCAACTTTCGGGATGTCTGTCATTTATTTATGACAAAGCTGCAAACAGTGTAGATCCTAATCAGACTGTATGGATGTGCAGGCTGATCTAGATCTACACTGCAGATCTCCCATGCGCCACAGAGAGAGGAACATTTCTTATACAATTTTATTTGATGATCAAATAACTCTTGCATCAGGGGTGTACCCAGTGGGGTTCCTTGAAGCCCCTATTTGTTCAGCAATATTTTCCAGTAGTTTTCATGGGGACTTTGGCCAGAAAGTTGCAAATTATCATGTTACTGAAGTAGTAATCTAACAATGCTACAATTATTTTTTAACAATGACACACACACCTGTGCATATACATATATTTTCTCAACAATTATACCATCTGATTTACATAAAGAAGAATTTTCACGCTAAAGTGAAGTGCTGGACAAAAATAGTCTAAGTATTTTTAGACCAGCATTACTAATATTCAAGTGAAAAAAAAGCTCAGGCAAAAAAATTTGATCCTAATTTGTTGAGATAATACAACATTTTCTTTCATTTATATGCAAATTTAATCAGTTACTTCAGGTTTCATATCAGTGTGTCAAAAAAGGCAAGTTCAATTGTTGTATACAATGAACTAAATGCACTAACTAATGACAAAAGTAACCTCTAAACAAAATAAAAGAAATAAAATTTATGAATATTAAATTAAATAAGGGCTGAAGGTTATAAAACTGAGCATGGAAACCAGTCTCAAATCTCAAGCATCTGATTGGCTGAAATGGCGACTGGTGCCATTTCAGCCAATCAGATGCTTGAGATTTGAGACTGGTTTCCATGCTCAGTTTTAAAACCTTGGGCACAGGTTTATCATGTGTATGAAGGGTAACATTTTATTAACCCTCTCCTCCATATTTACACATTTTTAGGCATGTGCGGCCAGTGTAGATCCAGAACAGCTGGCACACTCGTGCTGTCTGATCAGGATCTGCACTGGTCGCATTTTGATCAGAAATAACCTAATGAATTAAAAAGCGAACAGTTTAGATCCTGATCAGATGACATGTATGTGCCGTCTGATCTAGGTCTTAACTGTTCGCCCTCGCAATAAAGGTATGCCTATGGAGGAAAGTGTTAAATAGCCTGTCATGTGCATGTATTGTCACCTTACTGCAAAAATGATGTAACTCCTTCTTTCAAAGGTACTTACACTGTTGTTGCATTCAGGTGATTATGTTATTATTGTATTTGTCAACTGGCAAGTAAAATAAATGTGTTTCTCCTATGACATGTTAGAACACTTGAGCATTTTGAAATATGCTTAAGTCTGGTAAAATTCTAGGATGGGTATCACTGTGCAAAAGCATACTGCAATATATTGCGGTACAGGCCTATCTTACCACAATATGTATCACGGTATATTGCTGGGATCTAACACATGCATTGGAACCATCGCCTTGTGAAATGTAATTAACTATTTGTGAGTGTTGTCAAACAGTTGTCACAGTTATTTTCAAAACGAATTGACTAGATTTGATAGCCTTAAGATTACATGATCCAAAGTTGGTTGAACTTGCTGCTTGGGTTCAAGAAAAAATTTCCTCCACAAAAGTACCTGGTAATATACATGTATAATTAATTCTCTCACAGAACATTGTTATACCATAGGTTAAATACCATACTTCATTCTCATAAAGAATTCAAGATAATTGTTTAATGCACTCAACAATTTGTCATGGTTCACTATAAGCATGAAGTAGTTAAAGTAATTTATGGGTAGTCACTTTCCTTTTTTCATTTTTCTTTGAGCAAATTGTTCATTTAAATTGTACAACCAAACGTTGAAAATGTTTATTTTTAGAAGAAAACATTGTATTAACCAAAATTACCTGTGAAGTTAACAGTAACAGTTAAGATGTACATTTACCAGGGCTTTCTCAGCTAGTCTCACGGGGCCGATAATGGGCCCCATTCCCAATGCAAAACAGGGACCATTTTTCCCAATTTCAAGAAAAAAAATCTCATTTAAAGAGAAATAACTTTTTTGCCTCTAAAACAGAAACAAACAAGAGAATCTATGTAATCAAGGGACTTTTAAATTAAAAAATTAGTTTGTTATCTTTTGATCAGAAATCTGTGAAACCTACATTCCTTGAATCTATGTACGCAACCTGTGTAAAACAAGTGTATACTGTGTACAAATATTCCCAATTTGTGCAGGGGCCTTTTTCCCAAATATCCCTGAAAAAGCCCTGTTTACCCAATACATTGAACAATGGAAAATATGTTTGTAATATCTGGGAAAAATTAAACCTTATACATACTCCAATTTCTCCATAATTATATACACATTTTAACACATACCGTATATTCCCTATTAAACACCCCTCCCCTAATAAACGCCCCCCCAGTCTTTTTTCAAAAGTAAACGAGTGAATTACCATATTACCGTATTCCGTTTTGCATAACGCGCATTGATGTATAACGCACACCCCATAATTTTGAAAAAAAATCGTATGTATAACGTGCATCAAAAAGATAATCTTTAAAAAACAATAAAGACAGTAAAATAAAATCGGTGCCGACATAAGAAAAATCGGCGGGAATGAAACAAGAGCCAGTCGGAAACGACTGCAAGCTCGACTATTCGAAAAGTCAGAATTATTAAGCACATTGTAACTGGGCTTCATTTAAACTGGGGAATGATTCAGGAGTTTATGACACCTCCAACAAACACACATGAACAAAAGTTTCTTAATCCAAGTTAGGAATTCAATAAATTACACTTAATTTATTCTTGTAGACTTTTTTTAGGGTTTACACAACCCAGCCCATAAACCACTGATCCCACACCCATCAACTTACTATCCCTGCCCACCTATAGTGGTGTGGCGTGGTGTAGTACAGTATGGTATGCTGGTTGCTGGTGTTGTCATTGTTGGTGTTGTTGTTGGTGGTGGTAGTGGTGGTGTTGGTTGTTGGTGTTGTTGTTGATGTTGCTGTTGGTGGTGGTGTTGATGTTGTTGGTGGTGGTGTTGGTGTTGCTGGTGTAGTAATAGTAATAGTAATAGTGTAGTGTAGTGTAGTGTAGTGTAGTGTAGTGTAGTGTAGTGTAGTGTAGTGTAGTGTAGTGTAGTGTAGTGTAGTGTAGTGTAGTGTAGTGTAGTGTAGTGTAGTGTAGTGTAGTATAGTATAGTATAGTATAGTATAGTATAGTATAGTATAGTATAGTATAGTATAGTATTATGCCCCATATTTGGCATCATATGCTTGTATATAATTACCTTGAGAATAAAAAAAATAATTTATAAAAAAATAGAAAAAAACAACAAAAAACAATTAGGCAGTAAGCTTGGTATTATTCAAATTATACTGCTGGGAAATATTGAAATTAAACCTAATTATTTCATAAGAAATAATTTCTTAAAATACTTTAAAACATTAATTTTCAAGTTTTCTTTAATGACATTTTTCCCAAACTTTCAAATTGTTACTTAATCAACTTATCAATATGACAGGAAACCCTTATCCAAGCAAAGCAGTATGCTTGAGGTAAAATTGTCAACTTCTTAAGATTGACATATGGTTTGTTTTTACACCTATTCTTTGAAATGTTCTGTGTTGTAATTATAACTTTGTCAACTAATCATCTTAAGTGTAAAAACAGAAGCCAGACTTCCTTTTTTCTATTAAGTATGAATTAACTAAATAAATAAAATATTGATTGCTTATCAAGTCGGTATTTTCACTGGAAATTACTCTGGCTGTCACCTGGGTTGTGATTTTGGTATATAAGTGGAGACCAAGTCCAAAGCAGTATCATTGAACTGCTTAAAATAAAGGACGAATATTAAAGTGTCTCTTTCATAATTTCCAGGTATGTAAAAATTATAATAATTATTTTGTTCTAATTTTTGTGTTTATCAGGAATTTTAAAATACTTTTTACTAGAAAACTTGAGAGTTACAATATTGATAATTATTGTCTTAAAGATGTATTTCTTATTCAAGTTGCCACTTGCAATATCATGTTTTTAGAATTTTGTTAAAATTGAACCAAAATTACTCAAATAGTTGGTAGAATAATTGTGAAATGTCATTATACATCTTATTTTGTGAAACAATCCTCTCACATGCAATTAAAGCGAGTTCCCCATATTTTGTTAAAAATAATTATTAAAGCAAGTTCCTCATATATATTGTTAAACATTTTGTAAAGCAAGTTTTTCATGTATTGTTAAAATGCTTTTAAGTGTAAAATAAGTTTTGCTGATATTGCTCTAAATTAGAATTAAAGTGGCTTCTCTTTAGTTGGATAAAAGTGTTAATTAAAGCTATTTGATCATATGTTGTTGTAACATGCATTTTTGGATAAATTGATATGTTTTGTATCATCATTGAACTGCTTAAAATAAAGGACAAATATTAAAGTGTCTCTTTCATAATTTCCAGATTATCCAGAACTTGTTCCTCAGTCTCCAATACTTTGTTCACACTCTGTGACACGGTGGGTTGCACATTAAAACTGTTTTTTGTTGTTTTTTTCTATTTTTTTATAAATTATTTTTTTTATTCTCAAGGTAATTATATACAAGCATATGATGCCAAATATGGGGCATAATAATAGTATAGTATAGTATAGTATAGTATAGTATAGTATAGTATAGTATAGTATAGTATAGTATAGTATAGTATAGTATAGTATAGTATAGTATAGTATAGTATAGTATAGTATAGTATAGTATAGTATAGTATAGTATAGTATAGTATAGTATAGTATAGTATAGTATAGTATAGTATAGTATAGTATAGTATAGTATAGTATAGTATAGTATAGTATAGTAATAGTAATAGTCATAGTCATAGTCATAGTCATAGTCATAGTCATAGTCATAGTCATAGTATAGTATAGTATAGTATAGTATAGTATAGTATAGTATAGTATAGTATAGTATAGTATAGTATAGTAATAGTATAGTAATAGTAATAGTATAGTATAGTATAGTATAGTATAGTATAGTATAGTATAGTATAGTATAGTAATAGTATAGTAATAGTATAGTATAGTATAGTATAGTATAGTATAGTATAGTATAGTATAGTATAGTATAGTAATAGTATAGTATAGTATAGTAATAGTATAGTAATAGTATAGTAATAGTAATAGTATAGTAATAGTATAGTAAAAGTATAGTAATAGTATAGTATAGTATAGTATAGTAATAATATACAGGGTTGCCAGCACCAAGGATGAAAAAAATTCCCTGACTTTTCCCTGACTTTTCACTGACCAAATCAGGTTTTTCACTGACCAATAAGTCCAAAGGTAAACGGCCGCCAACACCCCTACTGTTGCCCAATCCACCCATAAGTACATTTTTATTATTTTAACAATATATTATTACATTATTTAACAATTAAAGCATCATTTATATATCAAGTATAAAGTTCAATAGATTTATGTTTAGTGAAATACGAAAATAAGTACTCTTACAAGATTTAACCAATACTTCTAAGATAATTGGCAAATATTATATTCTTATTCTTCATACAGAAACTAAATGAATAAACAACATAGTATAAATATAAAGCAAGAGATTATCACAACTGAAGCTAAAGTATCCATTAGTCACTAATGACTGGAATAATCATCAAATGCTGAGTAAAACAATATACATAATCTGTTAAATGGGCAAGCAAACAACATACCATTTTACACAAGTAAAACAACCCCTCAGACAGAGTGCCCATGCATGTTTCCTTCATGTTGTAAAAAAAATTATACATAACTCAAATACAATGCTGTTTACACCATACAAGTGAAACAAAAACACACAATTTAGCCTGTTCAGTGCTTGGATAAACTTAGAAAAAATGCATGTAGGTTTTGAAGATCCCTGTTCCAATCCAATAAATATATTAAAATAATTAATAGTCTGATCCAAATGAAAAATACGTCATCCACATATACACTAGCTGGGCCTAATGGAAAATAGGTCAGTTGATGCATAATGTATGCTTAAATTTTCAAATTAATCTAGAGAAATTTTTTTAAGTTTTTGTCACAAGATTAAAAAAATCATGCACCTGTCATAAAAATGATGGACTGAGCCACATAAAAAATATGTCAGGCACATCTACACATGATACAAAGTACCTCACTTGATTAAAGTTTCAAGTCAGTATCTTGAAAACTGTAGCAGTAGTTTGTGCCAAATATTTTTTTTAAAATCCTGCCATTATACAAAAATCTAGGTTGCTGTGAACTGAATGTTGGAAAACAGATTTTGTACATGCGATGTTCACATTATGATAGTCACTCCTGCCAATTATTTTAAAATCCAACCATAGATGAAAATATATGGGCAAATACACAAACTTTCATCAGTAAGGCCTGTATAGCTGAAATTACTAAGTTCAGAGTGTTGCTTTGAGCTGGATTTTAAAGGAAAGAACATGGGTGTTGTATGTAGCACCTTGTTATTATAATTTCTGGAGGCAAGGGTTGCAAAGCCTTTCAGTCTTCAGGCAATTTTTTTTAATATAAGAACTTTTATTATAATACACAATAATAAAAAAAGGTTCATAACAGAAAATTTGTAAATGCAATCTTTAGTAAAATAGAACAATTTTTTTCTTTCAAATTTATTTTTCCCTGACTTTTCACTGACTTTTCAGGATTTTTATTTTTCACTGACCAATTTTCAAAATTCCCTGACAATTCCCTGACCTTGAAAAAAAATCAAATTTCCCTGACTTTTCAAGTCCGCTGGTGTTGCCTGATATAGTAATAGTATGGTATGGTATGGTATGGTATGGTATGGTATGGTATGGTATGGTATGGTATGGTATGGTATGGTATGGTATGGTATGGTATGGTATGGTATGGTATGGTATGGTATGGTATGGTATAGTATAGTATTAGTATAGTATAGTATAGTATATGCCCCCACCCACCCCACAATTACTCAACACTTTCAACCAAAGTATGTTAAGTACATCTGTTGTAAACATTTTCTATAGCATTACATATGAAAAACACTAACATTGAACCTTTAACAATTATTTATAAGTCTTAATTCTAATTTCAAGTGAAAAGGGCAAAAATCAAATATAAAAAAGCAAGGATGAGTTATGGGCCTTTGAAAATAAACATGATGTAAGATAAAATAAAGGTATACAAAGTTTTAAACCTTAATTTTTAAGTCTAAAAAGGGCAGTAATTTGAAAAAAATCAAAGAGTTATGGTTCTTGGCATACATAGTCAGGGTCATGATGATGGATAAGTTTCAAAGCTATAGTACAAGAAGTATGAAAGTAACTAGCTTGCACGCAAACTTTAACCTGAAATCTATAGTACAAGAAGTATGAAAGTAACTAGCTTGCACGCAAACTTTAACCTGAAATTCTAAGTCAAAAAAGGGGCATAATTTGATTAAAAATGAAAGAAAGAGTTATGGTTCTTGGCATACATAGTCAGGGTCATGATGGTAAACAAGTGTCTTAAGTTTCAAAGCTATAGTACGAGAAGTATGAAAGTAACTATCTTGCAGGCAAACTTTAACCTGAAATTCTAAGTACAAAAAGGGCCATAATTTGATAAAAAAATTAAAGAAAGAGTTATGGTTCTTGGCACACTTAGTCAGGGTCATGATGGTAAACAACTGTGTTAAGTTTCAAAGCTATAGTACAAGAAGTATTTAAGTAACTACCTTGCACGCAAACTTTAACCTGAAATTCTAAGTCAAAAAAGGGCCATAATTTAAACAAAATGGAAATTAGAGTTATGGTTCTTGGCATACAAACTTGAATTATGATGATGAACAAGTGTTGAAAGTTTCAAAGCTATAGTAAAAGTAGTATGGAAGTTATGGGTTTGTACAGTAGCTTGCACGCAAACTTTTAACTGAAATTCTAAGTCGAAAAAGGGCCATAATTTGATTATCATGAAAGAAAGAGTTATGGATCTTGGCATAAATAGTCAGGGTCATGATGGTAAACAAGTGTCTTAAGTTTCAAAGCTATAGTAAAAGAAGTATGAAAGTAACTAGCTTGCACGCAAACTTTAACCTGAAATTCTAAGTCGAAAAAGGGCCATAATTTGTACAAAATGAAAATTAGAGTTATGGTTCTTGGCAGACAAACTTGAATTATGATGATGAAGAAGTGTTGAAAGTTTCAAAGCTGTAGTATGAGTAGTATGGAAGTTATGGGTTTGTACAGTAGCTTGCACGCAAACTTTAACCTGAAATTCTAAGTCGAAAAAGGGGCATAATCTGATAAAAATGAAAGTTAGAGTTATGGTTCTTGGCATACACACTTGGGATATGATGATTAACAAGTGTTGAATGTTTCAAAGCTGTAGTATAAGTAGTATTGAAGTTATGAGTCTGTACAGTAGCTTGCACGCAAACTTTAACCTGAAATTCTAAGTCGAAAAAGGGCCATAATTTGATCAAAATGAAAGTTAGAGTTATGGTTCTTGGCATACACACACGGGACATGATGATGAACAAGTGTGCCAAGTTTTAAAGCTGTAGTATAGGTAGTATTGAAGTTATGAGTTTGTACAGTAGCTTGCACGCAAACTTTAACCTGAAATTTTAAGTCAAAAAAGGGCCATAATTTGATCAAAATGAAAGTTAGAGTTATGGTTCTTGGCAAACACACTCGGGACATGATGATGAACAAGTGTGCCAAGTTTAAAAGCTGTAGCTATAGTAGTTTTTAAGATATAGGTAGGTTGCACGTAAACTTTAACCAAAGCGGGACGCCGACGGCGACGGCGACGGCGATGCCCAAAGTGAGTACAATAGCTCGACATATTCTTCGAATAGTCGAGCTAAAAAATCGGCGCCGATTATCTTTACTTTGTAATATTTTACTTTCACAGAAATACGGTAGGTCAGATCGGCGCCGAATTTTCTGACGTTCGCGCCGATTTTTCTCATTTGCGCCGATTTGTTTTACTGTCTATTGTTTATTTAAGATTTTCTTTACTTTGTAATATTTTATTTCAATACAAAAAAGGCCAGATCGGCGCCAAATTTTCTTACGTTCCCGCCGATTTTTTATGCTCGTTATACATCCAATTTTTTAATCAAAATTATGGGTGCGCGTTATACATCAATGCGCGTTATGCACAACGGAATACGGTAACACAATTACATTTTGTCTATACCCGGTAGTTGGTCTCTATTAAACGCCCCCCTTTTGCAAAATGTAACGCCCCCAGGGAATATACGGTATTCATGCCATTTGATCAGAATCTGCACTGTTTGCTTTTTGGTCAAACATAACCTTTCAATTCAAACAGTGTACAGTGTAGATCCGGATCAGTTTGCACAGATGTGCAGGCTAATCAGGATCTACACCATTCACACACCATAAAGGTGTATTAATGGAGGAAGAGTTAATAACATGTTGTGAGGGCTTTCTTGAACTAGTGCATAATCATTGTAACAGTTTTTATAGTATTGCCTTGCAGTAGCTAATTGACTTAGTCTTAAATTAAAATTCACAGTATGAGCTGGGTTTCCACTGATTGTAAATGTTACATTCGCTTAACCCTTTCCTAGATTTATACACATTTTTACGCAAGTGCAACCAATGTAAATCCAGATTAGCCGGCATAATTCCCTGCCATTTGATCAGGATCTGCAATGGTTGTATTTTGGTAAAAAATAACCTAATGAATCAAAAAGTGAACAGTTTAGATCCTGATCAGACGGCACAGATGTGCCGGCTGATCTGGATCTAAACTGTTCGCCCTAGCAAAAAAGGTGTGTCTATACAGGAAACGGTTAAAGGCTTATATTTTATGCAAACTCCAGTGCAAAATCATAAACAACAAATTTTTAGCCCCTAGATTTGCCTAGGCTTTATAACCAAAGCCTCCTCACAGAATTAAATGAACTTCTTACAAAGGCATAATCTTTTTGCAGAATGAGTCTGAAACATGCTTATATCTTATAACTTCTTTTTAGATTAACTTAAACTCTTAGAGACTTACCTTGACCTAGCCCAACTATTTGTGCGCAAGAAGAGCTTTTCTATATATACGATGACTTACGTGAGCTGCAGTAGCTCATACGACATTTACGACATTATATACGATGGTCGCTCTTCGCGCACAACCCAGTTACTATTCAAATCAATGCGGAAAATTTTCCTTCTATGTTTATATGCCAGCGATCAGAATTTGAATCGCAACTTTGGCGGCTATATAAAGCATCTTAAACCATATGTATCTTTAAAAAATTTACATACCTGGAAAGCTACATTCAAGTAGAATTATTATGTGTAATCCTTTAAAACTAACAGTTTCGTTTTTTATGCAAAACTCTTTTAATTCCCAAACCAAAATGCATCCTTGCAACAAGCTTGCAGCAAGCTTGCGACAAGCTTGCGGCAAGCTTGTTTTGTTAAAGTAAGCTTACATGGAAGATTGCACTAGCTTGCGCAAGCTTGCAAGCATTTTTCTTTATAAGATGCAAGCTTGCACAAGCTTGCAATACTGTAAAAGGTGTTGCAAGCTTGCGCAAGCTTGCAAACTGATGTTCTTTGTCTTGTCAGAGTTACTTCCTGCCTGACCCAATTAGTCTCATGGCAAAGCTGCTGATAGAACAATCTATCTTAATGTTGAAGATAACTTTGTGTAAAGCTGTCTGCTTCTTAAGCTATTAAGAATTTTATACATGTTCAGTCATGTGATCATTTCTATCCAATGCAAAATAAGCACACTCAAGTTTGAACATTTGGAGGATAATGGCAGAAGCACAAAGGCAGGAAAGACTTTTGTTTCTTACAAGAAAGGATTACATTATCAAATTATTTAAAAGACTGCTTGAAAATTTTAATGGATTAACATCAGCTATAGATCAGGTATTTATTGCATAGTTTTGACTTGTGAAACAAGCTGTCAGCTACATGTTACTTAGAAGCAGCTGTACTTATTTAATATGAAATATTATAATACACTGAAAGTTAATTGTTCAAGTTTACAATATTTATCAGTTGCATGGTATGCTATTGATATGATGGTGATGATGATGATAATGATTTGATGATGATTAACATGTTATAACACATACACATCTGACAAACACATAAACAGTTTTGATCAAGTGCAAAGACATGATGATTGAATTTAGATTTTTTGCAATGTTATAATAGTAGCTAAGTGTATCTCTTAAACTCAGTCATAACTATTTGTGGTTGCAATCAAGATCAAGGTCATATACATAATTGCATAAGGTTCTAACAAGCTTGCGCAAGCTAGTGCAAGCTTGCTAATTAAGGTTGCGCAAGCTTGCGAATTAAGGTTGCGCAAGCTTGCGAACAAAGGTTGTGCAAGCCTGCAAATTAAGGTTGCGCAAACTTGCGAATTAAGGTTGCGCAAGCTTGCCGCGCGGTTCCAATTCTAAGCTTGTGACAAGCTTACGGCAAGCTTAATATGCAAGCTTGCCGCAAGCTTGTCGCAAGGTTAAAATTAAGCTTGCGATTTCGGATGTGCAAAATAAAATTGATTTTTTTCTTATGAACATACTTGACAGAACATGGAGATGTTTTGCCAATTTTAGGGAGCAGTTATCTAGGTTCTTAGCTTTTTTTAATAATACATACATGGTTCACCTCTCCGTTAGCTAACTGGAGGGAGAAATTAAGGACATTAAAAAGATTTTTTCACCCAAGCCATATCAAGTTTATATACCATTTTCATATATGGTATTTCAAGTTATAACTATGCAAAAGCATCTGTAACAAATTTTGAAATCTAAATTACCTCTGGTGTAGGTGTTAAACTTAATAATATGCGTCATTATGCGGCCATAACATCATGACCATCACCACAGCAGTGGACAATGCATGCACTCATTCAGTCATTGCAACACTAATGACACAGCACCAATCAAAACCATTCCCACTGCTCAGCTGCTGTGTTCAGTCTCAAAAGCACCGCAGCAATTTACCACAACACCAGTGCCACTGCACCTAGTATTTGCACCGGCGCCAGTCTCCGCCAAAGCGCCTGACAACATCCGACAACACATATTTAGTCAGTCCTTTGGTAGAATTATATCGGTCTGGTAAAGGTCCGGTTACGGGACACTGCCTAAAAGTTAAACTGTCCACAGCATCATTGCCCAAGATAAAACCGAGATTGAGAGAAATGCATCGTGCATTCATAAATTTGAGTTTCAACCTGAACACTGTCACTGAAAATGATAAAAGACATGTTGATAATTTCAAATTTACCTGTGACACCGAATCCGAAATAAGACCCGACTGTAAACAAAAAGGTCGAACTCTCTACTAACGGAGGACGAAATTAATGTTCTCTGCAACCTTGACATTTACGCGGGAATAAACACGGAAGTTGATATGTCACTAAGTGGAACGAGTTGAAAGGTTAAAATCTGCTGTATAGTGTATATAGTAAGTGAACTTTTTCAGTTGGCGAGTGACGGCCGCTGGAAAGACTTTGAACTCATAGAATGCATACTCTAGATATTTAAAATTAATTTAGGTTAACTTAACTGGGGATATATTTAGGGGCGTAGCTAGGCCTTAAATTTTTTAATGTCGATTCATAATTATTGTGCTAGAGGGTAGGGGAATGCCCATCTTGAAAATACGGTTTAGATATTGAAGATACGGTTTAGGCAGCTACATGTACCTGCCATACAAGTTACATTAGCCAAACTTATTGTGCGCATAGTCCTAACTCCTTCATAGAACGACGTCGCATTTTTTTACATTTTTTTATCTGGCAAATGCGATGACATAGCGTGGATTTGACCTTTCAAAAAATTAACATCAAATCCACCGTTTACGTTTAAATTTTTGGACTAATTGTGCGCAATATGGGCTTTTCTATATTCAGTTCTGGCATTCAATCAGTTCCGGCATATTTGAGTTATAAATCGAAAATGTGTTCTGCAGCATTTCTCTCATTTACAGTGATGTTGCTAGAACACTCATTGATTTTTTGACCAATTTTTGCTTTTTAATTCAAGATTATGAACATGTTCCGGAACTGATTGAATGCCGAAACTGATTAATTGTATGTATTTGCGATGGCCACCATAAAGGACAGTCATCAGTAAAGGCCATATGTTAAATGGAACTGTGCTTGGAGACAAATTATTGAGACTAGGTCTACAGTAGCCTTAGTAGGAATAGAGCCCTGGACACCTGATTTGGAGGATGTGGGTTCATACCCTATAGATGGATCTATAGACTGCTCAAGTTCTTGTTTCAACAAAGCAAGAATCAGCTAATTAGGATAATTATTACAAATAGACAATAGAAAAATCATTATACAAATGAACTTGCTACAATTCAGTGTGTTATATTTGAGTCAGCAAAACCAGTACAGTGAAAAAAACTAATTTTAATCAGTTTTAAAAAACTTTTAGATAAATATTCTGTTTAAAATTGTCACTCTTTATTACCAAATTTTCGAACTCATGTTCTTTATCAAGAAAAATACAGATTTTTTTTATTTAGGTTACATCCATTTTGAATACTAAATTGTTGTTTGAATGTTCTCAGTGCGATGCCACATCATTTCCCAGATGTATCACTTGCTTCAAGACATGATGTCACTTCCTGGAAAAAACAACAACATTAATTATACACTATGAAAAAAGAGCTCAACAATGCACATACATAAACCTAACTCAAACACACTCATACATAATTATATATTAATTAAAAAAAAAAGTTGTTTACAATTAAGAGTAAAACACCAAATAAATTATTTATAAAGAGGTCAATCTTAAAGCTTCTGTTATGCTGTATTATTAAATGTTCCCAGGAAACATTTGACGTCGAAAGGACGTTGGATTGACGTCAGACCCCGACGTCGGATCAACGTTGGATTTTGGTTGGAAATGAAAGTTTTTTAGACGTCATTTCCGACGTCGGATTGACGTCGGGTTTCGACCAAAATCCAACCAAATTCCGACCAGAATCCGACCGAAATCTGTCCAAAATCCAACCAAATTCCGACCAGAATCCGACCGAAATCCGACCAAAATCGAACCTCTTCCCTCTTCCTTTTATTACTATCAGTGTAATAACACTAAAAATACCATCAAGGTGTTTTTGGATACATTGTTAAACCGCTCTTATAAAAGTTATGTGTTTCACGAGCTCTGTATCATAAGAATAGTTCAGTAGTGAGACTTTTTGGGACGAAACTTATTCATGAAAACAACTCCACGTGTCTTACACATTGATGGGCATGAATCTCAACCAGATTTATGCAAAAACTAGAATTTAACATCAAACTACAAATACGACAAAAAACATACTTGCTTAATCCTTCTTCTATGGCAAATATAAAATAATCTTTTCCCCTTTTGTGATTGTTTGGCGACTTTGTCTTTGTTCTTTGTTTCTTTGTTCACAATGGCGCGGATAGTTTACATTTAGATTCGATTGCACAGGTTTCGATAATATTCCTTCCATTGAACAGCAAACCATTCAAAAATAAGAAATAAATTTCTTTCGTACGTTTTTAAAATTTAATTTATGGATATTTATAGAAAAATTGGGGAAAAATAGTTATTCGAAAATAATTTTTCCTTGTGGATTTAGAAGTCAAATATCTGACCAAAAACCGACGTCTATCCGACGTTATTTTCCGACGTCTAAACGACGTCGCATTTTCGACGTTGGATTAAAGTTGGATTTAGGTCGCCGACATCGCGACCAAAATCCAACCTAAATCCAACGTCGTTCCGATGTCGGGTGTTTACTGGGTTCAGTTTGATGAAATTATGAAACAAGTGTGCACTAGACCCACAGCCAAGGACCTGAGACAGCCAGTTCAGTTAAAGCTAAGGATAATTGCAGCCCATAACAAAAATTTTCGTCACTGACTTTGTTTTATAATTTCATCAAATTGGAGAAACTTCAAACAACAATACACTATTCAAAATGGATGTAACCTAAATAAAAAAAAAATCTGTATTTTTCTTAATAAAGAACAGAGTTTTTACTGACTTCCCTTTTGTAAGATTATCTTATTAAGATAAGGCCAGAGAAAAAAAATTATTAGATTCTCATCTGGAATTTGGGAAAAAAAGGTGTGGGTGGAAACTTTTTAATTTTTATTTTTTTAACGAAATACCTGAGAACAGAAGTAAAAATTAACTTAAAATTTTGAGAAAATGGCATTTATAGTTACTAGAACCATTGGTGTAGAATATTCATCCATCTTTTCAATATCTTCCAAAACATCATGATAACAACTTACAAAAGTAGTAGGTTGGTGCCTATTCTTGCTTGAAAAGCCATACCAGTCTTTACTAGTGACACTATGACTTTCCGTAAGCTTTAAAATGATGAACATTTTATATTTTATTATTGTCGGCCATGTTTTTTTCCATATCCGAATATGTTCCGTTTTTTTTACCAATAAATTTTTTGGTGGCGCTTGGTTTTGGACAGGGGCGGGTGGGGATGATAATCGAAAATATTTTTTTCTATTGCCTAAATAAGTTTAAACTAAATTTCTTATCATGTATAAATCAGGTGCAATACTGGTAATAAAACTATGTCTAGATTTGTAGATATGCCTTATGTTACAAATTTTACATTCCACTGATTTTAGATGCATCTCCGATTATAAGTGATGATTGTATTGATTTTGCAATTGTGGTGACATATGTTATGATATTAAACACATTAAATGTTATTCAGATTTACTTTGAGCACAGAATATTTGCTTGAAAGGAAATACATGTAGATGGTAAATTATAATTTATTATTTATATATTATTTTATCTTATTTTATGGCAGACACTATTTTCTCCCCAAAGCTACTATGATGGTGGCTAATTTGCATATTATTTGCATAATTGATTAAAATGAATGCTAATGGTTGTTTCAGTTTATATGTTTAATGGACTTGAAAGCATTGTTTTCATTTGAATAGGATCTGAAGCAAATAATCAAATTTACTTAAAAGAGAAAATTGAAAGTTACTTAGCAGAGGAAGTTGAGTGTATTATTATCCTAGGAAGTTCTGTTCAGTACACTTTGAGAATTAGCAATAGAGAAGTGTTTATTTTATCGTCTTTGCTGTTTTAGATTAATGTTGTTTTAATTAATGTAGTTTATAAATGTTGATAGACATTTAAGAAAAAAGAGAATAGCTTAACATCTATGGTGTTCAGGATTTGATACTACATGATCTACATGAACCAAAATTTTCAATGCTGTCCAGGTACATTTATATGCGATTCACAAGACAAAATGGGGCTGTCATTGCCAATGCAAAAAATGTATACCAGATCAGCTTGCGTATTCCGATTAGGGTCTACACTGTTTGCAGTTAAGTCAGAGAAGCATTCTTTATGCATCTAAAGAAACAGATCATTATAAGACCATGCTAGTCCACAATTAAATCTGGGTCTACACATTTTTAGCTCACCTGAGCAGGATGTCCGTCGTCCGTGCGTCCGTCCGTCGTCAACTTTTTCTTCAAACGACTTCTTCTCCTGAACTCCTGGGCCAATCTTGCTGAAACTTGGCAGGAATGTTACTTGCATGAAGCTTTACCAAAATTGTTCAAATGGTTCCGGTCCATTGCCTATCTAGGTCACAGAGGATAAAAATAGATTTTGAACATGAAATTTTTTAAAATCTTCTTCTCTGAAACCGTAAGGTCTAGAACTTTGATAATTATTTGTTGTGTAGCATCACCTAGTGGTTCTCTACCAAGATTATTCAAATTATAGCCCTGGGGTTAAAATTGGCCCCGCCCCAGGGGTCACTTCATTTGACATAGACTTATATAGGAAAAACTTTAAAAATCTTCTTGTCTGAAACCACAAGGCCTAGAGCTTAGATATTTGGCATTTAGCATCCTCTAGTGGAACTCTACAAAGTTTGTTCAAATTATTTCCCTGGGGTCAAAATTGGCCCCGCCCCAGGGGTCACTTCATTTTGCATAGACTTATATAGGAAAAACTTTAAAAATCTTCTTGTCTGAGACCACAAGGCCTAGAGCTTAGATATTTGGCATTTAGCACCCTCTAGTGGATCTCTACAAAGATTGTTCAAAATATTTCCTTGGGGTCAAAATTGGCCCCGCCCCAGGGGTCACTTCATTTGACATAGACTTATATAGGAAAAACTTTAAAAATCTTCTTGTCTGAAACCATAAGGCCTAGAGCTTAGATATTTGGCATTTAGCATCCTCTAGTGGAACTCTACAAAGTTTGTTCAAATTATTTCCCTGGGGTCAAAATTGGCCCCGCCCCAGGGATCACTTCATTTTGCATAGACTTATATAGGAAAAACTTTAAAAATCTTCTTGTCTGAAACCACAAGGCCTAGAGCTTAGATATTTGGCATTTAGCATCCTCTAGTGGAACTCTACAAAGATTGTTCAAATTATTTCCCTGGGGTCAAAATTGGCCCCGCCCCAGGGGTCACTTCATTTTACATAGACTTATATAGGAAAAACTTTAAAAATCTTCTTGTCTGAAACCACAAGGCCTAGAGCTTAGATATTTGGCATTTAGCATCCTCTAGTGGAACTCTACAAAGTTTGTTCAAATTATTTCCCTGGGGTCAAAATTGGCCCCGCCCCAGGGGTCACTTAATTTTGCATAGACTTATATAGGAAAAACTTAAAAAATCTTCTTGTCTGAAACCACAAGGCCTAGAGCTTAGATATTTGGCATTTAACACCCTCTAGTGGAACTCTACAAAGTTTGTTCAAATTATTTCCCTGGGGTCAAAATTGGCCCCGCCCCAGGGGTCACTTCATTTGACATAGACTTATATAGGAAAAACTTTAAAAATCTTCTTGTCTGAAACCACAAGGCCTAGAGCTTAGATATTTGGCATTTAGCATCCTCTAGTAGAACTCTACAAAGTGTTCAAATTATTTCCCAGGGGTCAAAATTGGCCCCGCCCCAGGGGTCACTTCATTTTATATAGACTTGAATAGGAAAAACTTTTAAAATCTTCTTGTCTGAAACCACAAGCTGAGAGTACTTTTGTACTCAGGTGAGCGATATAGGGCCATCATGGCCCTCTTGTTTTAAATAGTGTGTTTTGTCAGAAAATTAAATTTTAATTTAATAAGATCAATAAAGTACAAGTGATTTCATGTAGGCATATATTAACCCTTTCAGCATGAGACCAATGTAGATCCAGATCAGCCAGCACATCTGTGCCAGCACATCTGTGCTTTCTGATCTGAATCTGCACTGGTTGCATCTTGGTCAGAAATAACCTAATGAATCAAAAAGTGAACAGTGTAGATTCTATTTAGATGGCATGGATGTGCTGGCTGATCTGGATCTACACTGTTTTTCAATGTGATACAGTAGTAACTATGGTGTTAAGAGTAAATAAAATAAGGTGTCTGTATTTCTTGCTTTCAAGACTGGAGATGGTTCAGAGAAGCAACCTTCTGACAGTGCTGGGTATTTTAGGCAGTCTTTCACCATGTCTTCACGGAGAACAGGAGTATGAAGTGGACCCAAAGGGTTACCTCTTATTCTGTCTATGCATGGGTATAAACTAATGTTCCTTCTTCAGATATACCACTTGAACATTTACCTTTTACTCCATATATATGCATTTTACCGAATGTGCTGTGTAGATCCAGATCAGCCGGAACATTCATGCCATTTGATCAGAATCTCAACTGTTTGCTTTTTGGTCAGAAATAGTCAAATGAATCAAAAAGCAATCAGCGCAGATCCTGTTAAGACAGCACTGATGTGTCAGCTGATCTGGGTCTACACTGTTCCCCTATGCCATAAAGGCATATATAAGTGGAGGAAAGGGTTAAAAACCTGTTCCAATGTTGAGAATTATTGACTCCAGTGTGTAAGATATTAAGTCCTGGCTTAAGATCATAAAACCAGTCTCAAATCTTAAGCACCTGATTGGTTAAATGGAAACTTCTAAATTTCAACCAATCAGATGCTTGAGATTTAAGACTTTTTTTCCAGTCTCAGTTTATGATCAATGGGTCCTGTGCCCAAGGTTATAAAACTGAGCATGGAAACCAGCCTCAAATCTCAAGCATCTGATTGGCTGAAATGGCAACCAGTCGCCATTTCAGCCAATCAGATGCTTGAGATTTGAGACTGGCTTTTAATCTCAGCTATATAACCTTTAGCACTGATTTGTTGATATAGATCTCTGTGAATATGGAGTTTATAATCTTAAAATGTTTGTCTTACAATACACAATCATTGTGTTTCTGTTAAGTTATTAGAAAAAAGGTAAGAAGTTTTCTGCTATAAATATTTTGATAAAGGCAATAGGCCGAAACATTAATATTTATAAAATGAGTGAAATTACCTACTATAATGTTGTGTATTAACACTATCCTTTAGGATCATTTCAAATTTGTTTTATTGATAATGAAAGGAGTTAGACCACTGTAGAATCAGGTGTGCAAGCTGATCTGGAACTGCACAGGTTCATTGGTGATTTAAGTTACATGAAGGATTAAAGCTTAATTGAATATACATTCTCTTCTACAGGTAGATTTGGCAACCAAGCTGAACACTTCCTTGGAGGGCTTGCTTTAGCTAAAGCTGTAGACAGAACACTGTTGCTGCCCCCATTTAGAACTTACGCAAGTATTTTGCTTTTTTCTTTGAAATTAGAGATATGATGGTACCTCAAAATACAGTTCAGTTTTCAACAAACAGTGTAAAGATGATAAAACTGAGACACGAACCAGTCTCAAACCTCAAGCATCTGAATGGCGACCAGTTGAGGCCAAATCCTTGGTAAAAGAAAACGGTAAAAGAAAACTTGTCTGCTGTGTTTGTTTAGCATCATTGATTTTGTATCATAGTGATGTGGACTACAGTTGTTAGATTGTAAATTCTTTTTGATAAATATACTAATTTTATTTACTAATTTCATACTAATTTTATAGTCTACTTCTTGTTTTTTAAATATTTTCCTGTCTGTTCTTAATCTTGTTTACATCTAGACACATTCATGATGCTTGTCTTACAGTTGAATAAAATTATTATTTTGTGCACACACTGTTTTTACTGGGTAAAATCTGTTGTAACAGTTGTTGATTTTTTCTTTGTTGTGTGCTCCGCTGAATAAAAAAATTATGGTATGGACAATATTATGTAACATATGTTTCTCAAGCAAGCATTTTACTTAACCCCTTCCTCCATTGATGCACCTTTATTGTGTTTGTGAACTTTGTAGATCCAGATCAGCCAGGAAATCTGTGCCATTTCATCATAATCAGCATTGTTTGCTTTTTGGTCATAAATAACATTTATAATATAGTAATCAAAAAGCCAACAGTGTAGATCCTGGTCAGACAACATTGATTTGTCAGCTGATCTGGATCTTCACTGGTAGCACACTGGGATAAAATGCATACAGTATATCTTGAGTATATAATAATAATTGGATAATAAGCATTTCTCGTTCTATTTTTAGAAAAATGTCAAGTTTACAGACTGGTTCAGGTTAGAGCCTGTTCAGAAATATCATAGAGTGATGGTTGCTGAGGATTTTATGGCCCATCTTGCAGATAAAGTCTGGCCAGTTGGAAACAGGACTGGATATTGTTTCTCGTTTTCTGATGATAGAAAATGTGATATGAAAGAAGGTATTTTACAGTGTTGGCTATTTTGATGACAACTTGTGTGATTAATGAACTTGCAGTCTGATAGGGGTCTACATCTTTTTAAAGGGTCCAAGTAGAATTTACTTATTTTACAAAAAACAAAGTGACGGACCTGCTTTTGCTTGAAAAATCATCAAACATACAGTTTCAAACTTAAGTGATGTCTATTAAGCTCTTACTCCATGGGATGTGGATGTTTTCCATGGGCAAAATGTTTAGATCCAGATCAGCAAGCACAGTATGCTGGAAGATCCAGATCTACACTTGCTGCACACATGACAAAACCTATATATATGAAGTGAATGATTAATATTTTGCTTCTTACTGCCATAGGGATATTTGTTTTAAGGTATGACCATCCTAATGGGCACAATTAAGAATCCAACATTTGATTATTTTTCCATCAACTGCTTCATACCACTGACTTGTATGCAAAATTTTAATGATTTTCACCGTGTAGTTTTTGAGATTTTTAGCTTTTTTTATTTAAAAAAGTGAGAAAAAAACGTGAAAGTATCCAAATTCTTTAATCGGTGACAAAATTTTTTGTTATTGATAAATTCAACCCTATTTTTTTACAGTTTATCCAAAATATGTTATATTTTACTAAACCATTTTAAGATATAATATATAAATACAGAATTTATCTTAAAATGACATTTTTTGACCAAATAAATTTAAAAAATGCATTTTTTTATATTTCACGAGACTAAATTAATGAAAATTGTGCAAAATCCTGATTAGTGCAATATACAAAAATTTACCATTTTTTAACTATATACCTTAAACAAAATGTAAACAAAATTTCAGAGAAGTTTACCGTCTAGTTTTAGAAATTTTCAAATTGATGACATGAATAAACACTATTCTGATAGCGAAAACCCCTTTAATCTTGATTATTTTGCTTATTTGAGTTTAAATCATGAGAATTTTATATTCAATGACAGAATTACACATGAAAAAAAAGAAATATGCCAATTATTTAAGCACTAGGCTTACAAAAAAAATAGCTTCCAGTGGGATTTGAACCCTGGTCCTCTTGCATGACAGAACTCATAGCTAATTTACTACTATAGTTACATCCCTTGGATACTCTTCTTGATATAGGTATTCATTAGGATGGTCATACCTTAAGTATGTTTGGCTTGTTTGCATAGTAAATAATAAATAATAATAAAAAAATAAAAAAATCATCAAAATTTGTACAGTTTTAAGGTTAAGTGATATTTATTAACCCTTTAATTGGATATGGATGTTTTATTGATTATTTGATTCCTACTGCCATAGGGATATTTGTTTTTAAGTATGCTGCATTGCGCCATAGTAAATATCGAGCATTAATGTCCAGCTTGAAAAGTTTGCTGTATTGAATGTTTATTTTTATATCATTCCTTAAATTGTGAGTGTAAATTGTATGCAGGACACATTTGAAACAACCTATTTTGGCTACTTGTTCACTAAAAGGGAAAAAATTGTTCTTGCTTAATTAGGGATCAGAAATTTTTTTTATAGTTCTTTACAAAAATTCTTATTTGAAAAGATTAACTAAATACACTTCAACTCCATTATATCGCGGACCTCTGGGTCCAAGCCCGCCAACCGCGATATAAACGGAGCGGGATATAAGTAAACAATCGCCCTAAAACAAAGAGAATTCCTTTGTTTTTGCTGTCGGATGCATGTATATCGCGGTGTTGCGTAAATAACACGCCGTGAAATCTACGGGTACATCAGGGAGTACGCTCCGTGGCGGAAAAAAATGTTTTAAAACAACTTTTTTGTATAATTTATTATGTTTTATTTTTAATAAAAAGAAATTAATTATTGTACAAAACAAAGATCGCCGTCATCAATTTCCAACGGTGGTATTATTGTTTTTGGTATTTTCAAATGATCGACGATCTGTTGGTCGGTCATGGTCGGCGATGTTAGTTCGTCGTCGTCCGTCGTTTACCAGCTTGATATATAGAGCAGGTAATGTCAAAACAACAAACTGTTTTGACTTTTCCTGCTCATGCCTATTATGGCTAGCAACTTGCATTAATTGTCACTAATTTTCAGTTTGTCTCGTGAACGAATTTATCTGCCAGTACCGTATTAGCTTGGTGTTTTTCGCACCTATTGTTCGTCACAAAGGGGGTTTCATGTCAAATCAGAAGCAACAGAATTGTTAAAAAACTTTCATCTATTTTCATACGTTTGCTGTTAAATTGTATCTGCTGATGAACGTGTACATTGCCTCTTAAATCCCTGCATACAAAATGTAATAAACATCCTTCGCCGATAATGACGTAATACGACACAGAAAAAGCTTGCATTTTGTGAATTTGTTGCCAACGTTGATTTAATCATTTGATCTTTTTTACCGCCCACAAAGAATGAACAAACATATATATTGTAAATGTACAAAAAATTGGGATCCACGGACCGAGCGCGATATATTGGATTTCGCGATATAACGGATCGCGATATAACGGAGTTGCAGTGTACATAACATTGACCTTTATTCAGGCTGTAAGCTTAATGTATTGTTTAATAGAAATTTACAAATATGATAATAATAAGTTTTGGTTTGGCAGATCCAAATTTGCCAGCTTTCATTCTCTTTGAAGATCACTGCCACTCTAAATTTAGAACTGTCCAATTCCAACAATGCATTTCGATGCACTGCAAAAATAGAAGCAGCATGTTCCCAATACTAAAATTTTCATTTTTAATGCTTACAGAAGTATCCTTGAAGTTACCGGATAAGAAAACCTTTGTTGAAACAGCATGCAAGGGTTCTATTAGACTTAGGAATATCCAAAATGCCTCTTTTTCACCTTACAATTTTAGCTGAAGGGCATTTTTTCGTTGAAATTAGGGTTATTTCAGCTATTACTTGGTCTTCTAAAAAAGGATGAAAATGACCCTTCCTATTCTTCAGCTAATCGAACCCCTGGTATGTCTAATTATTAAGCTGATGACTATTTTGCTTGTAAGATTGCTAGATGTTCTAAAATGCTTAAAAATGTTTACTTGTTGTTTTTTTTTTCAGGAAATCCATTTGGTCCATTTTGGGATGGTTTGGGTGTAGACTTTGATAGAGTGGAAAATTTTATGGTCAGTTTTGGGGACCCTGAATCATGGAAGAAACGGTATTATTTTCAGTTTATTTGTAATTACAGTTTCTGTGTTGGTATAACAAAAACAAATGCATCTTGTCTCCATTTCAGCCAATAAGATTCTTAAGATTAGAGAATGGTTTCGAATCCATTTTGGGATGGTTTGGGTGTAGACTTTGCCAAAGTGGAAAGATAAGAGACTGGTCTCCAATCTGAGTTTTATAATCTTCTGCCCAAAGATTGGTCAACATTGAAGCAAATAATTACCTAGTGTTTCACACTATGGTCATTTGGAGTGTTCATTAAACCAACTGAATTGGTGTATAGGACTGAAAAATTGTTAAAAGGTTGTAAAAAAAAGATTAACTGACATTAAGTTTTTATGCCCTCTCAAAGTGGGAGGCATATAGAGTTGTACTCGTCTAAACGTCAGTTGGTCTGTATGTCCATATGTACATCGCTCAAATCTTGTGGCATCAACTCCTCATTGACTATCAGGTGGATTTCTTTCAAACTTGCCCAGATGATCAAGCAGGATGTGTAGATTATCATCAATAAGTTTTTTCATGCGAACATTTTACCAGAGTTATGGCCGTTTGTTTATTTAATAAATGTTGTTCAGCAGTGGGGACATCAGTGTCCTGATTACACAGTCTAGTTTATTCCAAAACCTATTAAAAACTTATGATAATATTATAAAAAGTATGATTTTATTTGTTATTAATAACCCTACAGTATTATAACCCTTTCCTGTATAGAAACACCTTTATTGCAAGGGTGAACAGTTTAGATCCAGATCAACTGGCACATCCTGTTCATTAGGTTATTTCTGAACAAAATGCGACCAGTGCAGATCCAGATCAGACAGCGGGGATGTGCTGGCTGATCTGGATCTACACTGGTTGCACACGAGTAAAAATTCGTATACATTAAGGAAAGGGTTATAATGGTTTATAATTTAATGGTGTTTTATGCTAAGTAAGTGATTCGGTTCATCAGGTTTTTACATCCACTGTACTACCATTATATTGGTTATGGACTTATGGTTATATTGATACCAACTTGTTCTGTAAAGCTAATATAGTATATTTTGCTGTGTATGTTTGCAGATTTCCACCTTCTCAGTATCCTGTAGTAGCACTAAAAGGAGCCCCAGCCCCTTTTCCTATGTTGTCCGAGAACTGGGGCCTTCAGCAATATTTACAGTGGTCAGATGATATAATACAACAGGGACAGAAATATATACATGATAATTTTCCTGATCAGAAGTTTGTTGGTATTCACTTGAGAAATGGACCTGATTGGGTAAATAATGTTTCACTTATATAACTAGTATTGCAATTTCTTAACCATTTCCCCATATATATACTCATTTGTGGATTGTGTAAAGATTGTAGATCCAGATTAGCTGGCACATCCATGCTGTCTGATCAGGATCTGCACTGTTTGTTTTTTATTTATTAAGTTAGTAATTTCTGACCAGAAGGCTGATGTAGATCTACACTGGTCGCACATTCGATAAAATTTGTATATATGGAGTAAAAGGTTTAAATCTTAAATTCATATTTCGAAGGTTTCAAATAAAAAGTATAAATTTTCGGTGATTTCTTTATTAATGCTTTTTGACACCTGCACCAAAACAGAACATTTAAGAAGATAGCAAAAAAAAATGGCCACAGACAAAACACACACAATGGTCCAAGAAATTCAACATGATTGTTTATTTCACACGAATGTAGTTATTTAGTTTGAAGATTGATGCCTCATCTCGAAAGATGCAAAAAAGGCTGATTTATTATGCCTACTCATGTGCAGTCTAACATATATAGAACCTACCGACCTGCCATATTTCAAACAAATAGCCCATCCTGAAGAATGGGCATGACGTAAATACCATACATTGCACTGTGGACAGATTTCCCCTACCATATTTTGCTCTATCACATCACTATCGTCATGGTGTATGTTATGAAAAATAATTACGTGACAAACCGCATATTAATAACGTATTTTCACTTCGATGTTATGTCAACCCAATAATTTGGATGTACAAAATAACAAAAATTGTATCACTGAAACTTTTGTACTTAATATTTGACGGTTTGATGATATGAACTTTTTTTAAATAAATAAAATATGGAGTGTCACTTTAACCCTTTCCTCCAAAGACACATTTTTATTGCCGGCTTATCTGTATCCACATGCGTAAAAAAGCGTATTTATATATATTTTATATTTATATATGGAGTAAAGGGTAAAGTGTCTGCAAACTTTTGGGCCCATCTGGTGTAACAAAGTTTAGAATACCAGTACATTTATTATGTAATACAATGTATGACTATTTTCATTTTATATTTAAACAGGAGAATGCATGTAAGCATGTAGGAGATGTTCCAAAGTACATGGCCTCGCCACAGTGTATGGATCCATCAAGTGGAAATAAACCAACAAAGGAAATGTGCTTTCCATCAACAGACATTGTTTTAAGGTAGGTAGATATATGTTGGTTGTTTGGTCATTGACTGCAATAAATTGCAGAATTATCACTTATTGCATAATTCCAAAATTCTTTCATGTTTTTCATACTCGCTTTTTGTAGAATAACATTTGTTGAAAGTCAGTGGCCTTTTGTACTTAGGTCAATTTCAGTTATAACTCATTAAAGAGTGGGAGAGAACCCGCACCGTCACGGAGACAGTGCCTAGCCCTGCAATTCCTGCTATTCAACCAACTGAGCTAGCTGGGACAACCCTCCAAAAAGGTTGATCGGATAGCCCTGATATACATAACAATCACTGCATGACATCGGTAACAGGTTATTTAATTGATAACAGTACTGACTAAATGTACGGTGAGACGTTTTACGGCTGCCACACTACACAAATAGCACTACTGTGAATTTCAAATGATAGTGATTCTATCTGGATGCGATTAACAGAAACTAGTTTAACAGTAAAAATGCATTTAATTTGAACAGGATTCAGATTTTCCTTTGTTTAAAATAAATTTAAATAAACCAACGGTTTCATATTCGACGCCTGTGGTTTGGCAGATATCATAGGTGCAAAACCCTGTGTTTTCACCTCGTAACATTTGATGCCCAGTCTACTGTGAGTTATGCCAGCTTAAAGTGGTTAGTCTTCTATGTCAGTAATTGTGTATAATGTCTAGTTGTAATTCCATTATGATTCAACTTCAAATGGGAAATATGTCTTAGAATGGGAAGAGATGAGTAACACGCACAATATCTCAGCTATTTTACGCATGACTGTGACTATATTTAACCATTAACTCCATAGAAATATGACGTTTTCGCAAGGGTGTCTGATCAGGATCTGCCCTGTTTACTTTTAGATTCATTTATGCAGTTCTCACCAAACAGCGACCAATGTGGAACTAGATCAGACAGCATGGAAGTGCTGGTTGATCTGGATCAACACTGGTCACACTTGTGATAAAACCAGTATGTATGGAGTGAAGTATATAAATTATTATGGAGTGAAGGGTTAATACAATGTACCACGTGTGGATGATCAAGATATGTTTACCTATTAAAACTCCTTTAATAACTTCTTTTGTTATTTTTATATCAGTCTGATCTGGATTTACACTGTTCGCTTATTGGTTAGATACAATGAAACCTGCCTTAGCAGCCACCTGCGAGTAGCAACCAACTGTCTAAAACAGCCAGTTTTGAATATGACCTAAAATGACATTTTGTTTTAATTTATTACTGTCTTTAATAGCCACCTGTCTTCAGCAGCCACCTTTTGTCACACCCTTTGGGTGGTTGCTAAAGACAGGTTTGTATATCCAATGAATTAAAATTCGATTAGTGTTGATCCAAATCAGATGGCACTCACTGCCCATGGGACATGAGCCATATCCCATGGTGTAAAGGATTAAATGTTCTGTTTTCTTTCGCTTACCAATAATTGAGATTATTATATTTTTCAGATTGATAGAGAAAGTAGTAAAAATGACTGGTGCTAAAATAATTTATGTTGCAACAGATAAAAATCCAATGATAAAAGAAATTGAAAGTAGTTTACAAGAATACCAGGTAAGAAATGGTGATATTTCTGTGAAACAAATGACTAGTGGCATACACAACTTTATTTTCACCATGGAAGAGAAGCAGTGACTTTAAACCAACATTAACTAGAGGTGATGGGATTATTCTCAGCTATTGCAGCTTCGTGGCTCATAGATCGATGAAAACTGTTATTGACTGGAACCTCAATTGTTAAAAGTTATTATAATATTATGGTTAAGTAATTTACTTAATTTTGCATATTATTGGAAAAGTATCAAAAAGTTTTGATTTAATTCTTAAGTGTGTTCAGGGTTTCTAGAAATTTATTATGTGTCCTTCCTAATTTTGGTATATTAATATAAACTGAAAGGATAAAGAAACGCAGGGTAACAATTGGATAGGCAGGTTCGAAAGCTCATGCTCCACGACGGTTTACACTGAGGCAGTGGAGACAAGTTTTATTCACTTTCGACACATGTTAAGGTGTATCATGACCTAATAACTCAATACACAAAGTTTCACTTTATTTGGAGAACGCGTTCTTAATATATCGGAACAAATGTTACCCTGCGTTTCTTTATCCTTTCAGTATATAATCATAGTGGCAACTATCAAGCAGTATTCTGTAACTCTTGAAATCATTTAATCATAGTTATGCACCTTTCAAACTTCGAATTCGTTAAAGAATTTAAAGAGATAAAAAGATATTAAAATTAAACCTCTTTGAAATGAATATTAACCTGAAACTTCATGTTGCTTATAACTATTGAAGTATACAACATATACCAGTACTTACATTTGAACTTTTTGCAAGCAAGCAAAACCAAATTATAGTTTAACATATTTTATCTACTGATATACAGAACAGGTGTGAGCCCTAGTCTTGAAGAGATAATGTAGATGAAAGGAGATCTATGTGAATTTTATTTTCATCAGGGATATACATTAGGATTGTTTAAAGTGTGTGAAAATTGTAAGGATAAATTTAACTTTAAACAATCCTTATGAACAATTTGATTTGAATATGCAAACAGGAAATAAATTGTTTGCATGATGTCATCTATGTCACCACTGACGTCTGAAGTTGCGCCAGTCTTTTTGGCGCCAGTTGTTTTTATTGTCATTATCAAGTCTAAAATAATGACGAAGAATCTTGAACTTATCTTATAATGATTAACCTTATTGAAAAAAGACAATGATGATGATGATTATAAAAATGATCATGATAATAATAATAATGACTTTGGTGGTAATGATGATGATTTTAATAATTATGATGGAAATTAAGATGCTATGTAACAATCGTGGTGATGGTGTTGATGATGATATTGTTAATGATGATGATGGAAATTATGATGATAATGTAACAATTGTGGTGTTGGTGTTGATGATGATGATATTGCTAATGATTATGATGGAAATTATGATGATAATGTAATGATTGTGGTGTTGGTGTTGATGATGATATTGCTAATGATGATGATGTAAATTATGATGATAATGTAACAATTGTGGTGTTGGTGTTGTTGATGATGATATTGCTAATGATGATGATGGAAATTATGATGATAATGTAATGATTGTGGTGTTGGTGTTGATGATGATATTGCTAATGATGATGATGGAAATTATGATGATAATGTAACAATTGTGGTGTTGATGATGATGATATTGCTAATGATTATGATGGAAATTATGATGATAATTAACGATCTTGGTGTTGGTGTTGATGATGATATTGTTAATGATGATGATGAAAATTATGATGATTGTAATTAAGAGCTCTTTTATTTTCTGCATGAAATATTCACTGTTATAATTAAACCAATAATGATGACTTATCTAATGACCAAAAACTTTCCACTCTTGGAAAACATGCCAATCATAGGGAATATTACCATTTGCTGTCAGGATACCACAGCATGCTGATTGATTTATAAATGTCTGAATTGTACCATTATTTTCAGGTGTCAGTATTTCACCAGGACCCATGGCTACCTCAGCTAGATTTATACATACTTGGACAGTCAGAACATTTCATAGGGAACTGTGTGTCTTCATTTACATCATTTGTGACTCGAGAAAGAGCAGTCAACAACAAACCAACATCATTTTGGGGATTTAGTTGATGTTAATGTACCTTACCAATTTATTTCAAATGAAAAGAAAAATATGAATTATATTGTTCTCAGTGGTTTTATTTTGTGATATGCACATATATGAGATATACATGTACAATACTTTATAAAGTTACTGTTTTACCTAAATTCATCTAGATAATTCATCACCTAAATTCAAAATGGTATTATAATATATAATAATAAATGAAATAGTCTATCTTTTTGTATTAAATATAATGAGGAAAACAGTGGCATATTTTATTTAAAAGAACTAGACAAATATATTGCATACAATCATACAAGTATGTTATATATTTCAGATTAATTCATATATAATTTTCGATAAAAACCTTCATAAATATGTTATAGAAATATGTTCGAAAAATGATAATTTAGCTGCAATAAGCCATATGAGCAAATTAATTGTTCCTGTTGATCATTTCTCAATGATTAGGATTTGCCCTTAAATGAATTGTCTGCTCTGTTTGACAGGATGCATTTTGTCAGTTAATTGAAGTTTTCTCTCTGCTGATTCACTGTTGACTGAACACTCAACACTAAGTTTGCAGCATTATTTCTTGGTCGGATGTTAAGTGAGAGACTGTAACATTTCAAGGCGTTGACATGCTTGTTTTCCTGCTCCATGCACTGTCCTAGGAGATTTAGTGCTGTCTCTCTGTGGCCAAGTTTCGGTTTGGACTGGATTGTTTGAATCAGGTTGTCGAGCGCTCTTTGCTGGGCATCTGGTCTTTGAAGTCTGCCGTTTATCTTGTACTGAAGAAAGCAGAAGTATGGGAGAGAATCAATCACTGCCCAGTCCATCCAAAAGTCATTTTTACTTCTATGCTGCAGATCATCGTGTGTGGATCTAAACATCTCGTACTGTAATTCTTTTGGTACACACTGAATTTCATTTCTTGTAAAGATTACACATGAAGCTAACAGTTCTGGAATATGTGTTTCATCCATATCATTTCTTCCCGAAGCATGAAAAAGGAACCATTCATCCGTCGTATTTGGATACTCATGACACCTACAAATACACTCCTGAAAGCTAAATCTGATCTCTACATCTCTCAGGATGTATTCAGCTCTGTGCTCGTCACCTGTACTATAGAACACCGTGGCAAGCTTCAGTCTACTTGATGCAACATCAGAGGCAAGTCCGAGCCGGAAAAACGCGAGTGCATCACGAGATATCCCGCCATATCTCCTGATACTGTCTGATGCTAGCAAAGACCCGAGGGTTGAACAGAACAATGGGACTAGGAGACGAGATGCTATACGTTCAACAGTACCCCCAAGTCTGTAAGTCTGTTCCAGGAAACATATATATGTATGCACCGTCTCAATTTGAACATCCAAACTGACTTCACATATTGTTTTCAGAACATGCATATTTGTTTCCTGTAACTTACTTGCGCTGCGCAAAGTAAGAGTCAATAAAACTAATTTAATGTCCTGGATACGTTTATCGTTTAACTCTCTAACAATGATATTGTTGGTCTTTACCAACATTCTTATTCCAATATTATCTATCTTGATTCCAAGAATTCCATTTCCCATTATATCCCGTAAAACTGTAGTTATGTTCCGATGTAACTCATTTTTAACTCTCTCTGTAAATTTTCCAGACATTATGTTATTATTACGGATAATAAAATGAGGACATGTTTCTTGCATGACAGAATTTCGCAGTTCTAACAGGCAGTACAACAAACATGGTAACAGATTATAATTTTGCCAAGCCATGAAGTCGGTGTTTTCTATACAATGCAGCAAAACAGTTTTACACATGTAACTGGATATCTGATGATCTCGATGAATATTGATGTTTAGTTTTTCTTTAAGTAGAATTTTTATTAATACAAAAACTCTCAGTTGTGTTATATTTAAACTGAACATTAAACACTTTTCAACACACGATGTCGAAATTCGCCATTCAAGTTCATCGTTCATACTATCCCTACAGCTCACAGGTACAACAAAACAACCTTTGGTTCTTATCCACCCCTCCATTTCTTGGGTGAGCCATGATCCACGTGTCCGATGATCAAGCCAATGTCGGACTTCCCTTGGCAACGTTTTACATTGAAATGCCATAACCATATCATGTTGCATAAAACCTGGCAATCCTTCCGAGGCAAATGCCGGACCATGCTGTTCCCTACCTTCAGGTATCTGGGCCAGTATTAAACTCTTCTTTAACAGAATCCTCCCGTGCCGGTCTCTGACATAGTGTTCATTCCACACCTCAGATACAGGAAGAGGAGCATCACCTCTCAGCCGCTGCAGCATACAGTGTCCAGGAGTAGTGTCCTCGTCCTGGAGCATCAACAGATTCCAAGCACCAAACTTCCAATCAGCCCAATCCGTTATCACATTAAAATCATTGATACTACACAACATGTCGTGATCTGAGTTCAATCCGCGTGTCGTTGTCCCTTCTGCTGAGCTGCCAAAGTGATATTCAGTTAAGGCTTCATCCATCATTTTATATCCAATATTTGACATCGTCTCCTGTATTAATGATGATCGTCTTCTCTTCGTGATAATGTTCTCACTGACTCCAACATCCTCGAGGACTTCCGACAACATCAACGATACATTGTGTGGTGGAATCTGGTACATCTTAAATAAATATGCATGTTGTGTTTAATCAAGATTAGAACATATCAAGTAAGTATACAAAAATTACACACTTACGAGTTAGCCTGTGGGTGAGCTTGTTACATAATCATTTCATTTACAAATGTCAGTTTTTTTAGTCTATGACAATTATTTTGATTCCAAAAGAAAGAATAGAAGATATCAGTGAAAATTTCAAACACTGTGCAAAATTTTACCATGCAATATAATTACTTTTGTATCATGTTTTGTTATGCATTTAATGAAATCTAACGGGAAAAAGTTAAAATACTTCCTAATACATTCATTTAACCGTAAGGTTTTATTTATGAAGATGTTGTTCAATCATTTTTGAATGTTCGATAAGCCAAAATACAATCAAACATGATAAGAAACCACTGTGTCAATGCGATTGAAGTTTCGTTATATAAATGAATTCAATTTACAAATTTCACCAATTACCTTTTTAAGTGATAACACCGCGTCTTCTAAATAAGCCACTCGTTGACACTTTCATCGATCCATGAAATTCCTTGCAAATCTATAATAAAATATAAATAAATATAATTACGAAACAGAAAATGGACAACTTAAATAGGACAAAAAGTGCAGATAGATTAGAATATCATTTCTCATTCGACACTCTAAATGTTTCACAAATATTATTACAACATTATGGATGGAATAGTGAAAAACACATGAAAAGATATATTTAAAACATTTTAAATTATTTTACAAATATAAAACTTTTTTCTTACGTTCAAATGAGAAACTTGGAAATTCCGTCTGTCGATTGATTGTATAGGTAATAGGTGTACTTTATTTACCAATCCGGGATCAAGATCGTTAAACGTCTGGTCGCACTGAAAGCTTAAAATCATTTCTTGAAAACTGCTACGCTATCAGGAACTTTGACATTTTGTTAGATCTGACTTCAGTGAGAATGACTGAAAACTGTCCGTAGATTTTGGAAAAGCGCCCTGGGCCCAAGATAAAAAACTCAAACTGGAAACCAGTCTCAAACTCAAGCATCTGATTTGCTGAAATTGCGACTGGTCTACCAATCTCAGTTTTAGGATCTTGGGCCCCTACTTAAACATGGGAATTGTTAGCCTCAGTAAACTTTGGAAAAGTATTATTTGGTAAAAATTGGAATTAACTTGATAAATTGCAATCCTGACTGTAATAAAGTGTTAAAAGTAAAAAATGTTTAAATACTTACAAGCGAAATATTTTCCGCCAGTGCTTTAATTGTATAAGCAAACCCGCTGTTTATTATATAATAGGTATAATGCGGTCATTACTTGTTTCCTTTTTCTTTGTCGGAATCGCAGGGCTAGGCCACTGGCGCTTGACCAGCCGCCCAGCCCCCTGCCAACCCTTACTAAGCCGACCCTTACTAATACGCCCTTTTTGTAAAATGGTGTCGAGTCACTAAATTTAATAGTATTCCATTCTATTAAAATTAGCGAAAATACACCGTCAAAATCGTATTCTAAAAAAAAATTATATTTCTATGTATATAATATATTTTCGCATATTTTGATAGAATGGAGTAATATTAGTGACTTGACACCATTTTTACAAAAAGGGCGTATAGGTACAAGTAAGGGTTGGCAGGGCGTGGGGGGGGGGGGGCGGCTGGTCAAGCGCCAGTGGGCTAGGCTCTGCAACAGTGACGGTCCGTGTTCGCTATCAGCTAGAGACTCTAGAGGAACCATCTTTGAAATTCACATCAGGGCTATTTGTGCAGTGTGGCGCCCGTGAAAAGTCTCCCCGTACACATAGCCAGTACTGTTATCAGAAAAATAACCCGTTACCGATGTCATGCAGTGATGGTAACGTATCAGGGCTATCCGATTAACCTTTTTTTTTGGGGGGGGGGGGGGTCGGGCTGTACAGCTTAGCTCAATTGGTTACATTGTCAGAATTGCAAGTGACGGTCATTTTTTATTTACAATATGTACATTTTTCATTGTACACGATATGAAAATAATCACTTTCATTGGCGCAATATTAAACTAACACGAAGGTTTGGATTGGAATTCGATCCTCTTTTGCATATTTACATCTGGAGGGACCTTTCATGATTAGACCCCGTGTAAATAAACTGATTATATATTAAGATGGTACAAAATGCAAAAATCAATGATGAAATAAGATGAATTTCATACAAAAACATGACGGTAACTACGATTTAATTATTTTGGCACATTGAAACACGACCTCGGCATAAGAGAGTTAAAAATCGAAGATTCTTCAAGACTACACCCCTTTCCTTTTTTTAAAACAGTTTACGAACTTTTTCGATCGGAAAATGTGGGTAATAGTCCCCTCTTTACTTTCTCGACCAGGAAATAACCATTGAAAAACTTCCTGATCGGGAAAGAAAATGTACAATATATTTTATATACCTCGGTGCATTAGATCTGGGCATCGCATAATACGTTGAAGCGACATATTTAAAAATGATTGAATCCATCTTTAAAACAATTTTTATTGGTGGAAATCTCTATTCTCACATCACACCTCATCAGACCAAAACATTTATTAGAAGATTTTAAGCGCTTGTTCCCCCCATCTGCATAGTTAAGAAAAGAAATCATTAATAATACGTTTGGATAAAGTGACCTTGAACTTTGACCCAGTGACTCCCAACATCTCATCATGTAAGGTTTGAAATGTCTAGGTCAACTGGTTCTTGAAATACTGTGAACTGCCCCGCCCTCATCGCCACCGAGACTTTGTAACATCAAATACAGTAGGGATCATCTTTTAAATTTTTAAGTTGAAGCGGTTCGCGAGGTTAAATTATCACGTATTTCATAATTTCAGAACGAAATACCACTGCTTTTTATGTTTTAGTGATGAGATGATAATGTTTTTGTGAGTATAAAAATTCACACAAACTCACGATGCAAACATAAAATCCTTTGTCAAAATTTCTCGTTTTACAGTTCCCAATGAGTTCAGTCATCCTATAAATTTTGAAGACTCAGAATAAAAGGATCTCGATATATTAAGTGGAAACGAATCTGGACTAGATGACTTTTGTAGCCTGACCTTTGACACAGTGACCCCGCAAAACAATAGCGCCATATTTACATTAGGCTTCCATTCATCCTATGAAGTTTGAAGACTGGGTCGAAGAATATTCAACCTATTGAATGTGAACAGAGCTGATCTTAATACTCATAACCTTGAACTATATCCAAGGGACACCCAAAACAAAAGTGCTCATCTACTCAAGACGTCCATGAATGAAGACCGGAACAATTGGTTCTTGAGGAAATGAGCTGCGAGACAGAAAAAGTATGTAATTCCGTGTTAGGCAAGCTGAACAGTTGGTTATATTATGTGTAACTGTACACAGGTGATAATTCACTAACAAGATAGGGATTGTACAGATATTTGCCCATCATGATGTACTATCAGTGTCTGAAATTGTCGCTCAATGCAAGTCTGTGCTTGAGCAACTTCGATTAAGGCTTTCAACACAACACACCTACATTCATTTACCTTTATTACATAAACTTTAAAGTAATCGAATACAGTTACACTATAACTTATCACAGATAAAACATGAAATGATTACAACAGTCACTATAACTTCACAGCAGCAAACGAAATGCATTTTTTCATTTCAAATAATCAGGAAATACGAGTATAGTACGCTGTTTCTCTTTCTGTATATGCTCAAAACAAGATATTATTTTATTGTTTATCTTGATAGGTAATAAAAGGGTACTTACATTTCATAAGCAAATGAAATTAGGCAGTTCACACGCTTGTTTTTACACTTCTAGGAGAAACACTTTGCAGAGAAACATTTTATATGACAAACAAGTTGAATTAAACACTAAACTTATAAGTTTACATAACACAAACATGTGTACACCCATTGCCAATCATTTCTATAAATCATGTTATCCACTGTTGACTATTGATTACATCTTCTTTTGCAAAATCCAAAATAAATCTGTCAACTTTGGATATTTTTTAGGGTTTCAGACCCTGCCACTGCAGAGTTTACTTAACCCTTTTCTCCATAGATAAACATTTTTTGCGAGGGCGAACAGTTCAGATCCAGATCAGCCGGCACATTCGTGCCGTCTGATCATGATCTAAACTGTTCGCTTTCTGATACATTAGGTTATTTCTGACCAAATGCAACCAGTGCAGATACTGATCAGAAAGCACGGATGTGCCAGCTGATCTGGAACTACGAGTACACTGGAGGAACATACGTAAAAGGGCGTATATAAAGAGGAAAGGGTTAAGGAAGGATAGCTTTACATTGTTTTCAGTGGAGTCTCAGAATGTAAGATGAATCAGGCTTTAAATATCATGGATATGCTATACTTCATATACAATGGAATCATTTCATTTCGCGCGGTTATAATTTTTGCGTATTTCGCGCTAAGGCAAGAGCGCAAATTTTCAACCCATCAAAATTTAAGCATTTAAAAGTGTTTCTTTACAGGAAAATACTGTTGCGCGAATTCATGCCCACGCTAATTTGTTATTTTCGGGTTTTTTTTCCGCCAAAAATTCGTTCCCGCGTATTTGGAAAGAACTTAAAATGTTTGTTTTTTTCATAATTTATTAGTGAATTTGTTACATATTTTTACTATTTAATGTTATGTTTACTGCAACATGGTTAATATTCAATGTCTTCTGATTAAGAATCCACCACACTCCTTGTTGGATCATGGATAAAAATAAAATTATTAAAAAATTAAAACCTATACGTATGCCGTTCAATGAAACATTGCACAAATGAATATTACTAATGCATCTTAATTTTGCATAGGTTAAGACACGTTACAACCGTAAAGAAAAAAGCTAGAACTTATGAAATCCCTAAATTCTATTTACATAAATTCACAAAAACTAAGCAATGTAAAAATTTTTTTTAATTCCCAGACGTGTGTTTTCAGATTTGCACCTTCTCAGTATCCTGTAGTAGCACTAAAGGGAGCCCCGGCCCCTTTTCCTATGTCGTCTGAGAACTGGGGGCAATATTTACAGTGGTCAGATGATATCATACAACAGGGTCAGAAATATATACATGACAGTTTTCCTGATCAGAAGTGTGTGGGTATTCAGTAGAGAAACGGACCAGATTGGGTTAGTATAATTCCTCTTACATATCTAGCATTTCATAAAGATCTTTACCCTTTCCTATATATCCTACACTGTTTATCCCAATCTTCTTTGCGGAGTTGTTATTCCTTACACTCACTTTACATCTCTGCGAAAGGCTCAATGCCAAGATTTTTACCAAACTCGACAGTCTTATTTTATACAGTCATTAAGTATGAATTTGAAAGCTTGAGGTAAAATAAATGACTGAATCTTCACTATCTTTCATTAAAACCGAAGAAACCCAAGCTATTGTAAATGTAATTGGTTAAGTATTTCTTTTAGTTAAAGTAAAAGTAATTGAAGGTTGTCCCAGCCTATCAGAGGTGAATGTAATGAGCCGATAGTATAAGAGAGTGTGTTTGCCCACACCCTTGAGGCATGGACAAACAGTGTAGGATATATAGGAACACATCAGATAAAATGTGTATATATGGAGAAAGAGTTACAAGCTTAAGGTCTCAAATGAAAAGTAAAGTTTTCAGAGACCTTTTTATTAACGGTGAGCATGTCTCTGACTTTTTCGACACCTTCAATTAAATAGAACGACTGAGAATATAGCGTAAAAATAAATAAGTGCAGTGGCTGATCCAAAAGTGGTTCATTGGGGTCGCTTGGAAGGGGCTTTTTGTAGCAATTAAATAATGTCTGCTGATAGTTTGACTGATCGGAAGTTTGTGGGTTTATTATAAGTTTAGTTTATTAAATTTTTTTGCTGGTGCTGTATTCTTTATTTTCTTTAACCCTTTCCTGGATATATACGCATTTTTACGCATGTGCGACCAGTGTAGATCCAGATCAGCCGGCACATCCATGCCGTCTGATCAGGATCTGCACTGGTCGCATTTTGGTCAGAAATAACCTAATGAATCAAAAAGCGAACAGTTTAGATCCTGATCAGACGGCACAGATGTGCCGGCTGATCTGGATCTAAACTGTTCGCCCTAGCAATAAAGGTGTATCTGTACAGGAAATTTATTGTTTATTCATTTGACAAAATATGTTTTAAGTAGATAAACATCCTTGATTTCTTTTATTGACATACATATAACATTCAAATTTAGATGAATTTTAAAATGAAAATGACATATTTGGATTGTGCACAATGAAATCCTAACACCCGCCAGAAAAACAATGTATATTAGAGCTAGCATGCAATACTTTTATTCCAAATATTGGAATTGAATGAATTTTCAGAAAGATTTAAGTTTGTGGATATAATTGTTTTTAGACGTTAAATAAAGTGAAGTCAAACTTTCAAACATCTCATATAACCATTCCTCCATATATACACCATTATGGCATGGGCTAAGAGTAGATCCAGATCAGCCGGCACATCAGTTTGTTTATTTTTTACCAAAAAGCGCACAGTGCATATCTTGATCAGACAAAATTCTTTAATGTTTTGTGTACTCGCTTTGTAACGTTTGTTAAAAGTAAGTGGCCTTGTGTACTTAGGTCAGAGATATAACTCATGAAAGGTAATAAATCCATCTTATGAACAGAAACTAGTTTAACCGTAAAAAGGCATTTGTACAGGATACGGGTTTTCTTTTGTTTAAATTCTTTTTAAATAAACTAAAAGCTTCATATTAGATTCCTGTGGTTTAGCAGATATCATAGATGCAAAACCCTGTGTTTTCACCTTGTGACATTTGATGCCCAATCTACAGTCAGATTATGCCAGCTTAAAGTGGTTAGTGTCAGTAATTGTGTATGTTGTCTAGCTGTAATTCCATTATGATTCAACTTTAAATGTGAAATATGTCTTAGAATGGGAAGAGATGTGTAACACGCAAAATAGCTCTGCTGTTTTACGCATGACTGTTACTATATTTAACCATTAACTCCATAGAAATATGACGTTTTCGCAAGGGTGTCTGATCAGGATCTGCACTGTTTACTTTTAGATTCATTTGTGCAGTTCTCACCAAAAAGCGACCAATGTGGAACCAGATCAGACAGCATGGAAGTGCTGGTTGATCTGGATCAACACTGGTCACACTTGTGATAAAACCAGTATTTATCAAGTAAAGGATCAATACAATGCACCAAGTGCGGATAATCAAGAAATGTTTATCTTTGACTCCTTTCATAACTTCATTTGTTACTTTAGTGACTAGAGTAGATCCAGAACAGTCTGCTTATTTCAGTCTGATCTGGATCTTCACTGCTTTAGCAGCCACCTGGGAATAGCAGCCACCAGTCTTAAACAGCTATTTTGAATATGACCTAAACTGACATTTTGTTTTAATTTTTACTGTCTTTAACAGCCACCTGTCTTCAGCAGCAACGTTTTGTCACTCCCTTTGGGTGGCTGCTAAAGACAGGTTTGTATATCTAATGAATCAAAATTCGACTGTTGATCCAAATCAGATGGCTTAGATCTAATTGCCCATGGGACATGAGTCATATCCCATGGTGTAAAGGATTAAATGTTCTGTTTTCTTTCACTTACCAATAATAGATATTATTGTATTTTTCAGATTGATAGAGAAAGTAGTGAAAATGACTGGTGCTAAAATAATTTATGTTGCAACAGATAAAAATCCTATGATAAAAGAAATTGAAAGTAGTTTACAAGAATATCAGGTAAGAAGTGGTGATATTTCTGTGAAACAAATGACTAGTGGCATACACAACTTTATGTTCACCAAGGCAGAGAATCAGTGACTTTAAGCCAACATTTACTAGAGGTGATGGGATTATTCTCAGCTTTTGCAGCTTCGTGGCTCATAGATCAATGAAAACTCTTATTGATTAGTACCTATAGTGTTAAAAGTGATTATAATATTATGGTTAAGTAATTTACTTAATTTTGTATATTTTTGGAAAAGTATCAAAAAGTTTTTATTTAATTCTTAAGTGTGTTCAGGGTTTCTATAAATATATTACATGTCCTTCCTAATTTTGGTATAATATATAATCATAGTGGCAACTATAAAGCAGCTTTTGTAACTCTTGAAAACATTAAATCATAGTTATGCACCTTTCAAACTTCGAATTCGGTAACAAAATTAAAGAGATAAAAAGATATTAAAATGAAACCTCTTTGAAATGAATATTAACCTGAAACTAAATGTTGCTTACAACTATCAATATTTGTACAATCAACACAAGACTTGCATAATTATATATTATATAACATATACCAGTACTTACATTTGAACTTTTTGCAAGCAAGCGAAACCATATAATAGTTTAACATATTTTATCTGCTAATTTACAGAACAGGTGTGAGCCCTAGTCATGTAGGGATAATGTAGATAAAAGGAGATGTGAATTTTATTTTCATGAGGGATATACATTAGGATTGTTTGAAGTGTGTGAAACTTGAAAGGTTAATGCGTACTTAAAACAATTTAAATGAACAATTTAATTTTAATATGCAAAAAGGAAATAAATTGTTTGTATGGTGTCATCTATGTCACCACTGACGTCTGAAGTTGTGCTAGTCATTTTGGCGCTAGTTTTTTTTTCATTAAGTTATTATTAAGTTTAACATAATGATGAAGAATCCTGAACTTATCTTAAAATGATTAACCTTATTGAAATAAGATAATACTGATGATAATGATAATACTAATGATGTTGGTGGGGATGATGATTATGTTAATAATGATAATGGAAATTATGATGTTATTGTAATAATGGTGGTTTTGATGATGATATTGTTAATAATGATGGTGATAATGATGGTGGTAATGAATAGCTGTTTTATTTTCTCTTTGAAATATTCACTGTTTTTAAACCAATATTTAATGTATGAATTGTACCATTTTTTCAGGTGTCAGTATTTCACCAGGACCCATGGCTACCACAGCTACATTTATACATACTCGGACAGTCCGAACATTTCATAGGGAACTGTGTGTCTTCATTTACATCATTTGTGACTCGAGAAAGAGCAGTCAACAATAAACCAACATCATACTGGGGATTCAGTTGATGTTTATGTACCTTACCAATTTATTTTAAATTGAAAGAAAAATAGGAATTATAATGTTTTCAGTGGTTTTATTTTGTGATATGAAGGTATATGAGATACATGTACAATACTTTACAAAAATTACTATTTTACTTGAATTCATCTAGATAATTCGTCACCTAAGTGCAAAATGTTATAATCTTATGTAATAATAAATGAAATAGCCTATCTTTCTGTATTTAATGTAAAGTAGAGAACTGTGACATGATTTATTTAAAAGAACTAGACAAATATATCCATACAATCATATGTTTTATATTTCAGACTATATTCTGAATCTTACTTCTAATGCAATATTTTGATGTTTGTAATTTGGTGACTAAGTATAAATAAAAATGCTTTTGTTAAAGAATTTTAAAGATATTCATTTAATTCACATATAACTTTCTATAAAAACCTTCATAAATATGTTATAAAAATATTTTCGAAAAATGATAATTTAGCTGCAATAAGCCATGTGAGCAAATTTATTGTTCCTGTTGGTCATTTCTCAATGAATACGATTTGCACTTCTAAGAATTGTTTGCTCTGTTTGACAGGATGCAATTGGTTTTGCTTTATTTACCTTTCTTTCAACTGAGTCACTGTTGATTGAACAATCTATTCAAAAGTATGCATATATGTATTTTTGCCGAATTATTCCTTGGGTGGATGTTAAGTGAGAGACTGTAGCATTTCAAGGCGTTGACATGCTTGTTTTCCTGCTCCATGCACTGTCCTAGAAGATTTAGTGCTGTCTCTCTGTGGCCAAGGTTTGGTTTTGACTGGATGGTTTGAATAAGGTTGCTGAGCGCTCTTTGCTGGGCATCTGGTCTTTGAAGTCTGCAGTATGTCTTGTACTGAATAAAGTAAAGAAAGGGGAGAGAATCCATCACTGCACAGTCCATCCAACCATCTTCTATACTACTTCTATGCTGCAGTTCATCTTGTGTGGATCTAAACATCTCGTACTGCAGTTCTTTCGGTATGCAATGAATTTCATTTCTTGTAAAGGTTACACAATATGCAAACAGATCTGGAATATGTATTTCATCAATATCATCTCCTCCTATCGAATGCCAAACGAACCTTAAATCTGGGGATTTTGGATATTTATAACACGAATATAGACACTTCTGAAAGGTTAACCTGTTCTCCACATCTCTCAAGATGTTTTCAGCTCTGTGCACATCACCTGTACCAAAGAACACCGTGGCTAGCTTCAGTCTACTTGATGCAATATCAGAGTCAAGTCCGAGCTGGAAAAACGCAAGTGCTTCACGAGATATCCCGCCATATCTTCTGATACTGTCTGATGCAAGCGAAGATCCGAGGGTTGAACATAAAGATGGGACTAGGAGACGAGATGTTATACGTTCAACTGTACCTCCATATCTGTAAATCTGTTTCAGGAAACATATATATATGTTTGTAACATCGCAATTTGAATTTCCCAAGAGACTTTACATAGTTTTTCCAAAAGACATTGATTTACTTCCTGTACTTTACATGCAATTTGTATAATAAGAGATACTAAAACTTGATAAATGTTCAGCCTCAGAATTCGTACATCGTCAAACGCTCCGTCAAAGATATTGCTAGTCTTACGTATCAGCCTTAGTCCAATGTTATCTGTCTTGATTCCAAGAATACCACTTCCTATCACGTCCTGTAAAACTGCAGTTATGTTCCGATGTAACTCAATTTTAACAGCCTCTGTAAATTTTCCTGACATTATGTTACTTTCATGAAAAATAAACTGAGGACATGTTTCTTGCGAGATAAAACTTCGGAGAGTAAACAGGCAATACAATAAACATGGTAACAGATTATGACTTTGCCAGGTCATGAAGTCAGATTTTTCGATACAATGCAGCAAAACAGTTTTGCACATGTAACTGGATATATGATGATCTCGTTGAATATTTACATTTAGTTTTGCTTTTAGTAGCATTTTCATTAATACATAAACCCTCATCTGTGTTATATTTAAACTGAACATCAAACACTTTTCAGCACATGATGTTGAAATTCGCCATTCAAGTTCCGCATTCACACTATACCTACAACTCACAGGTACAACAAAACAACCTTTGGTTTTTATCCACCTCTTCATTTCTTGGGTGAGCCATGATCCACGCGTCCGATGATCAAGCCAATGTCGGACTTCCCTTGGCAACGTTTTACATTGAAATGCGAAAACCATATCTTGTTGCAAAACACCTGGCAAGACACCCAGTGCAAATGCTGGACCATGCTGTTCACTACCTTCAGGTATCTCGGTCAGTATTACACTCTTCTTTAACAGAATCCTCCCGTGCCTGTCCATAACGTCGTGTTCACCCCCTACCTCAGATTCAGGAAGAGGAACATCACTTCTCAGCCACTGCAGCATACAATGTCCGGGAGTAGTGTCCTCGTCCTGGAGCATCAACAGATTCCAAGCACCAAATCTCCAATCAGCCCAATCCATTATCACATTAACATTATTGACACTAAACAATATGTCAATATCTGAACACAATCCGAGTGTCGTTGTGCCTTCGGCTGAGCTTCCAAAATGATAGACAGTTGTGGGTTTACCTAGAATTTTATATACACAATTGTTCATAGTCTCCTGTATTAAGGCTGATCTTCTTCTCTTCGTGATAATGACCTCACTGACCCCAACATCCTCGAGGACTTCCGACAACATCAAGGATACATTGCGTGGTGGAATCTGGTACATCTTAAAAAATATTCATGTTGTGTTTGATCAAGTTGCAGAACACATCAGGAAAGTATTCAATATAAAATACGACACACTTATTAGGAGTTAGTCTACTTGTTTTCAAAAGTTCTTAGCCTGTTATATACTCAGTTCATTGAGGAATGCCAATATTTTTACGAAAATTATTTTGATTCCAACCGCTACAATCGAAAAAATTAGCGACACTAATCGATCCTGATTAAACATGTGCACAATTATGCCTAGCCTGCAAATCCTTGCTTTTATTATACATTAATAGTTGAAACTTAATGTAAAGTATGAACTACTCCTTAACCCTTTCCTTCATAGATACACCTTCATTGCATGGGCGAAAAGTGCCGTCTGATCAGGATCTAAACTGTTCGCTTGATGATTCATCAGATTATTTTTTACTAAAATGCGACCAGTGCAGATCCTGATCAGACGGCACGGAAGTGCCGGCTGATCTCGATCTTCATTGATTGCACGTGCGTAAAAATGCGTATATATGGAGGAATTTTATTTTGTTTTCATTATTTTCACTGCGTCTACAAATTATGCCTCACTTTGACACTTACATCGCGTCCTTGCAAAACTAAAATAAAAAATATAAATAATTATGAAACAGAAAGTAGAATACTGAAATAGCACAAAACGAAAATTAGACTAATATTTTTCCTTGACACAATAACTATTTAATAAATATCCTTACAATATAATGAATGGATTTAATAACACATTAATCTAAAACATTAAAAGTTCACCAATTATAAAACTTTTTCTTACGTTCAAATGAGACTCTTGGAAAATCCGTCTATCGACCTATTGGTTTTATTGGTAAATGGTGTACTTGATTTACCGAATTATATCCGGATCGAGATTGTTAACCACTTAAGCCAATCTTATTTATAAAACATCTCCTGAAAACCAACTTAAAAAACGTGAAATATGCATATCAGGAATCGCCACATTCAGAAATCAAAGCACTGAAAGTACTGATGGGTGGCGTTTTAGTGATTGTCATGTCACATCATCTATAGATTGTGTGGAGTTTCCTATTGGAGGAGTGTGAAGGAACTTTTGGATGGCAGAGCAAAAGTTTGCATGCCCGGCTTCTGCTTTATCAAGTTTTTATCTACCACGGATATTCGGGCGGATGCTTATATCCAAGACTTAAGTCATATTGTGCCAGGAAAAATAAATAATAAGTCAACCTTTGATTTGAATTTTTTTAATTGACAATAAGAAGTGAAACACATAGACAAATAAAAAATACTTAAACTATGATATAGTTGCTATTTGCACTATGATTTTAAACAATATTTATTGACTAGAAGGAAATAAAAGATACGCAAAAATAAAAATAATATGACTATAAAGCAATTTTTAAAAAAATAAGTCGGGGCACTGCATCAAGTCTAATTAAATTGAAACGCTTTAAAGTTTCGTCTAAAGTTTACACTTCAGAGCTGTCTTTTTGTTAAAATGTCATGCTTATTACCGACAAGCTTTCTGGAAACTAAAACTTGTTTAATAACGTACCGTTTGCAAAAAAGTTGCATCATGGTTAATGGATGATTTTATTTATTTATTTTGTTCTTTTTGAATAATATGACTATAAAGCAATTTTATAAAAATCTAATTAAATTTAAACGCTTTAAAGTTTTGCCTGAAGTTTACACTTTAATGCCGTATTTTTGTTAAACCTCCAACTTGACTATTTAATATTTAAGCCACTAGATGGTGCTGGGGGCACGTTTTCATGGTATTTTTGACATGCTTAACATCTAAGGGCCCCTTTTTAATTAGTACAATAACCAAGAAGTATTTTCCCTAAAACCTTTTTATATAACTTCTTTGCAACATTTCATATAAAATGGCAGAGAAAAGTTTTTGACAAAATGAATTTTATTGTAAATTTTGAGAAAAAAATATGTTAACTGTCAAAATTTGAAAATCCCGGTGATGACTTTCTGGGGACATGAATTGCAGATAGTAAACAAATACACCTGGCAGTGTAGCTTGAAATACTACTCTTGGCAACTGTGGGAAGCTGATCAGTAATAATACAGTTAAACAGCAGTCATTTGAACAATATATTTCATTAATATCCATGCTTATTGTATAATCAAATTTCCCTCCAAATTCTGCATGAATGAAATGCCACACCAAGTTTGATATAAGCTGTCATCACCCCATTATTATTCTTGCTATTATCACTGGTAAATGTCCGAATTTCCCTTGAATAACGTATATTTATTATTATTCCTATCTTGGCTTATCAGTACTAATTACAAGCAAAGCCATCTGTTGAAAGCTGATCAGTGTATTGCTATTTGTAAACACATAAGCTGCTGCGAGATAACCTGTTTACCTAGAAATGACCACGTGATCGCTTGATGATACGGTCAACGATTTAGCACAGTACAGCACCGTCTACCGTCTCATGAACTCATTGAACCTACATATACTGTATACGTTATTCAGGGGGAGCTAATTCTCTGGAGGTAAAATGATCGAATTTCACATTTTGGTAACCGCGTTCGACTATATAAGTAGATAGAGACCGAGGTACCATTTTGATCATGTGACCAAAATTCACATGTAAAAACACTGGGTGGCACGCCACCCAAAAACAGCCTCCCCACACAGTCAAGACGAAGAGAGGGGAGAGAGCATGGTTAATAAAATAATCAGTTTCAAAGAAGACACCACTAACAATAAACAAAAATGAGAACCCGAGGGGTTACCGCCTTGGAACGGTCAGTGGCAAATCAAATTGCCACTGGGGGTTTAAACCAGGTTCTAGGGTGCACCAACCTCACACTTGCCCCAACAGGTTCTCATATCACAAAACAAGTACAAGTTTTCTTGGTGAAAAGACTCCAATCCAGGATCTCTGACATTTTGTTAGATCTGACTTCCGTGAGACTGACTGAAAATTGTGGATTTTGGAATGAATTTGCCCCTAGTTTAAACTTGGTAACTGTTAGTAAACTTTGGAAAAGTATTATTTGATAAAAATAACATTGGAATTAACTTGATCGATTGAAACCCTGAATGTAATATAGTGCTAATTTATGATCTTGGTGTGTAAATAATGTTTAAATACGTAAAAGGAAAATATTTCCGCCCTTGCTTTTATTGTGATTTGGAAACAGCAATACCCGCGGTTTAAGTACAATGCGGTCATTACTTGTTCTATTTTTCATCTTGCACGTAATGAAAAAAAAATCATTTTTATTTGGCGCAGTATTTAAAACAACACGAATGTTTGGATTGTAATGCGGTTCTCTTTTGCATATACATCTTGAGGGACCTTTATTAGACTCCGTGTTAATAAAGTGATTATATATTAAGATGGTGCAGAATGGGGAAACCAATGATGAAATAAGATGAATTTCATACAAAACTCGGGAACAGCAATTAATTCATTTTGGCACATCGAGACACGAACTTGGCATGATAAAGTGTCAAGAAAGATATGAAAGAGGAAGAAAAGTCACGTTAAGCTACTTCAAGACTACTCCCCCACCCCTACTCTAACAGTTAATGATACTCCTTTTTAATTTTCCGATCAGGAAATATGAAATTATTGGAAAAAAACACTTCCTGATCGGGAAAGAAAATGTAGATTTTATATGGGTCGTCTAATCAAAGTGGCTAATCATATTATGGTAATAAAATATCAAATGTCAAATCTTGAGATAAAAAGCAAAAACCAACACCTGATATTTACGGCACCTTTAACCTTTATCTTTGATTCAGTGAACCCGAAAACAATAAAGGTCATCTGCTGTATAATCACATACTTTGCGAGGCTACATTTGCACGTTTTTAATTTTGAAGAGGCTCGCTATGCTAAATGATCAAGTATTTTAAAATTTCAGACCAAAACCACCACAGCTATTTCCGTTTTTGTGATGAGAAGATAATGGGTTTTTGAAATTTAACCCTTTTGGAAAATGTCTGATTTTACAGTACCCATGGAATTCAGCCATCCTGTAAATTTTGAAGACTCCGAGTCAAAGGGTCTCGAGCTATTAAGAGGAAACGAATTTACACTAGATGACCCTTGTGGTCTGACCTTTGACGCACTAACCCCGCAAAACAATAGCGGGTTATCTTCTTAAGGCTTCCTATCATCTTGTGAAGTTCGAAGACTGGATTGAAGAATTTTCAACCTAATGAATGTCAACTGATCAGAACTTAATGGCCATAGCCATAATCTACATCCCAATGACTCCCAAACACAGAGTGCTCATCTACTAAAGGCGTCTTATCATCTCATAAAATGTTGAAGACCGGCACAAATAGTTCTTAAGCAAATGAGTGGAAATAAATTTAACCTTGAAAGCCTCAGTAACCTTGATCCAGTGACCCCAATAATAAGAAAGTCTAATCATCCTGTGAAATTTTGTGACTCTGGAACTGACGGCTCTCACGATATTTAAAGAGAAATGAACCTGATCTTAAACATTCCTTTGACCTTGAACTTTGACCCCCCACCTCCCCCCAAACAGCGATAATGCACTCAATAATTCTAATCATCCAAAGTTTATATGGAACTTTTGTTGTTTAACAAAGAGCAAAGTGTGATGGACGTATTAAACGTTAAATTATTCTGCAAAGTTCCGGTGACGGTTTTTGTTAACGTTTTTTTTTATCAGGAAATGTACGGTGGTTACCTTTGACTCGGCATTTCTTGGGAAAACGGGAAACGTGATTCGATGCCCGTTTTATTTTTCTGCACGCTTGTATAATAATGACCACGGTATAATATGAGACCAATATATTTAAGTATTGATGAGTTACCCGAACTTAAGAACATTGCAGAATTCAAAGAAAACAACTTTAAACACGTTTTAATTAAAAAATGTCTGTTAAAATGTGTCCATTTAATAACTCAACCAAATTACTTTTGGAATCACTTTCCCTAAAGGTTGATAAATTATATTCAATTAACTGACAAGTTAAAACCATGAACCACCTCAATCTTTCCTATATGCTTCAAACAAATCATAACAAAATTCATGTTGAAGTATCATTTAAAATCTTATATTGAATATCACCACTATGCATTTTTATAACTTGCCATAAACTGACTCGATCAGATTTTAAATCCACTGTGTTTTTTGAAATTTACAAAACTTTTCCGCTAATGTAACTAAATAGTAAATGTTATGGTTATGTTAATGTTATGGTTATAGATAACTCATTATACTGAATAGCATGATTAGAATTGTCAGTTTTGTTGGCATTCATTTTTTTAGATAAATTCTTACAATAATGGTCATTAGTTTAAAGCTGTAATGACACAATTCAACACTACTGCATCAGTGAGGTGAAGTTTGAAAGGATGCCCATTTATGAGGAGGAATAGTTTAATGCTCTGGTATTTATCAGCCACGTCCGACAATAGTTATTATGTTTTATTTCGTTTTTGGTCATTTTTGTTTCTTTCAGATAGGAGCCTTTAAGCGGCTCATATTGCTATGTTCTCCTTTTTGTTGTGTTGCGAATGTTTACCGGGAGTGTATTATATAGTGCATTAACGAGGATGAAACCCCCATTTCGGTATGAAGTATTTAGCGGCGTTTCGAAGAAAAATCAGTACGCAGGTGAGCAATATTCAATACACAAAATACAAACAAACCGGTCGGCAAAGTCCACTACAAAAGTGGTCTTTAAAGGTTGGTGGTCTTTCAGTGAATTTTTTCTTTAAATAAGTCATGTGACAAATAAAATGACATCTTTATCCACGGGTTGTCTTTGATTATTGGTGGTCTTTAGCAGATTGAACTGTATATATATTTATTTATTCAGTGTGCAGGTTTAATTTTATTGTCACTTTAGTAACAAATTAAGAAGTATACAGTACTCGGGACCAAATTTAATGAGTATTAAGTACTAACTGGGGCAGGATTGTTTAAACCCTTCGTAACGTGTTAAAAAATGAATCGACTGCGTAACGATGTCGATTATTGAATTGTGTGACCCATATATTCTGACCCTCGCATACACCCGTTCGAAATTACCCACAAGCTAAGTATCAAAGTATGTGCAAAAGTAATACGGCGGGCTACCATGCGATCCATGCATTTGCGGAATTACTTGGAAAGTGGACGTAAATTTAAAAATGTAACAGGTTTTTTTTTAAATATTGTTACGTGATAATTATCATAACATGACCTAATTATCTATTAAGGAAAAAATATTTATAAACAAACATTTCTAAACAAAACAACAACAATGTACTACCAGTTATGATGGCAGGGTTCTTTTTTAATTTATTTTAATACGTGTTTTCCAACACACCTCCTATCAATAACGACACAAATACGAACATATCTGCAATTATAACATTAACCCGAAATGTGACGATAAAAGGGTGAAATTCCTTTAGTATGCACAAATATAGTCGGCGCGCCTTGAACGAATTGTGACATGGTTTATGGGCGCAAAAGTATTTTGTTATTTTAGCACTCGAAGATTGAATATATAGCTGCAATATTGTTTGTAGCGGAGATAAGAGTTTTGAAAGCTTTCAAAGTTTTAGTCTTTGGGTGCATCTGTGTACTAAACATTTCAAGTACACTAGTTAAAAGCCAGCGAATATTTACAAAGTCTTGATTTATACGAGACCTGTTTACATTACAAAAACATATGATCAAAAAAGATACTTTAGTTTCCACTTAAAAGATACACGGGAGTTCAAAATGTGCATTTCAGAATACGCGTATATTAGAACATGATTATAATACATGAAGAATGAAATATAAATTTAAAAAAATAAATATTGGCATAAATTATAAAAATGTCATTACTGCTTTTTGGCAATTACTCAAAATCACAAAAATGTTTAAATACTGACAACTAATTATTATAAGATAGATAACTAACGAAGTCGATCTGAGTATTTTGAATAACACATTTCTGAGATAACTGTTTATACAAACTACTAAAAAAAACTGACTTTTCTGATGCTATACCTTTTAAGATTTCCACACCGGGTTTTTTTTATATCTAGCCATTTGAATCTCAACTCGAAATTTATTAAGTATAGACCAATGTCGAAGGGGTAACATGATCGGCTTTGCACTCCGAATTAAGTGTACAGTATGTGTGAAGATGAAATATTCAAAATATTTTTTAGTATTAATCGTTTTCTTTTTTAATTGCCTTGCTTTTAGAATTTAATATAATATTTGGGTAAATATGCTGTTCGTTATAAGACAAAATTTGACACTTCAAAGTGATAACCGCTGTTACCATTGCCGAAGATATCAACAACATAAAATTACGTAGATTTGACGTTTTGACGTCGGCAACGCATTGGCAAATAATACTGGTATCGAATTCAACTCTTTCAATTAGAATAATGAAACCTTTCTAGAGCGAATAAAGTCTTCTTTTTTGTGGAAAATTGTCTTTTAAGATTAAACTTTAATATTTCGTGAAAACGTAAAAAAGCGAAAATTTAACAAATAGTTCAATAATCTCACGACACGGCTTATTTTTAATATGTTTTAAAATCTCCAACCAGTACTGCCATTAGCCATGTAAAATATTCATTGTCGACTGTGCTGTTCCTTATGGTCAATTTTCAATGATTATATTTTGCAATTAAAAGAAATACATGCGTATGTACGACTCGATGAATATTTTCAGTTAATTGAAGTTTTCTCTCTGCTGAGTCACTGTTGACTGAACAATTTATTCAAAAGAATGCATATATGTATTTTTGCCACATTATTTCTCGGGCGGATGTTCAGTGAGAGACTGTAGCATTTCAAGGCGTTGACATGCTTGTTTTCCTGCTCCATACACTGTCCTAGGAGATTTAATGCTGTCTCTCTATGGCCAAGGTTTGGTTTTGACTGGATGGCTTGAATAAGGTTACTGAGCGCTCTTTGCTGGGCATCTGGTCTTTGAAGTCTGCTATATGTCTTGTACTGAAGAAAGTAGAGGTATGGGAGAGAATCAATCACTGCCCAGTCCATCCAAAAATCAGTTTTAAGTCTGTGTCGTAGATCATCTTGTGCAGATCTAAACATCTCGTATTGCAGTTCATGTGGTATGCAATCAATTTCATTTCTTGTAAAGATTACGCAAGAGGCAAACAGTTCTGGTATATGAGTTTCATCAATATCATCTCTTCCTAAAACGCACGAAGTGAACCGTAAATCAAACGATTGTGGATACACCTGGCACCTACAAAGACACTCATGACAGGTTAACCTGTTTTCCACATCTCTAAGGATGTTTTCAGCTCTTTGCACGTCACCTGTACTATAGAACACCGTGGCTAGCTTCAGTCTACTTGATGCAACATCAGAGTCAAGTCCGAGCTGAAAAAACTCAAGTGCTTTACGAGATATCCCGCCATATCTCCTGATACTGTCTGATGCTAGCAAAGATCCGAGGGTTGAACAGAACAATGGGACTAGAAGACGAGCCGCTTTACGTTCAACCGTACCGCCATGTCTGTAAATCTGTTCCAGGAAACATATATATGTTTGTAACGTCGCAATTTGAATTTCCCAAGAGACTTTACATAGTGTTCCCAAAAGACATTGATATATTTCCTGTAATTGACATGCAATTTGTAGAATAAGAGATACTGAAACGTGATAAATGTTCAGCCTCAGGATTCGTACATCGTTAAACTCTCCGTCAAAGATATTGCTGGTCTTAAGCATCAGCCTTAGTCCAATGTTATCTATCTTGATTTCAAGAATACCACTTCCTATAACGTCCTGTAAAATTGCAGTTATGTTCCGATGTAACTCAATTTTAACAGCCTCTGTAAATTTTCCTGACATTATGTTATTTCCATGAATAATAAAATGAGGACATGTTTCTCGTGAGATAAAATTTCGGAGAGTCAACAGGCAATACAATAAACATGGTAACAGATTATGACTTTGCCAGGCCATGAAGTCAGATTTTTTGATACAATGCAGCAAAACAGTTTTACACATGTAACTGGATATCTGATGATCTCGATGAATATTAACGTTTAGTTTTTCTTTTAGTAGCATTTTCATTAATACATAAACTCTCATCTGTGTTATATTTAAACTTAACATCAAGCACTTTTCAGCACACGATGTTGAAATTCGCCACTCAAGTTCCGCATTCACACTATTCGTACAGCTCATAGGTACAACAAAACAACCTTTGGTTCTTATCCACCTCTTCATTTCTTGGGTAGGCCATGGTCCTCGTGTTGGATGATCTAGCCAGTCTCGAACTTCCTTCGGAAACGATTTACATTGAAATGCCAATACCGTATCTTGTTGCATAACACCTGGCAAACCTTCCTGCGTAAATGCTGGACCATGCTGTTCACAATCCTCAGGTATCATGGCCAGCATTAATCTCTTCTTTAACAGAATCCTCCCGTGCCTGTCTCTGACAAAGAGTTCACCAAGTACCTCAGATACAATAAAAGGAACTTCAGATACAGGAAGAGGATCATCACTTCTCAGCCACTGAAGCATACAATGTCCAGGAGTAGTGTCCTCGTCCTGGAGCATCAACAGATTCCAAGCACCAAACTTCCAATCAGCCCAATCCATTATCACATTTATATTATTATTACTGAGATCAACCAATTGGTCATGATCTGAGTACAATCCGAGTGTCGTTGTCCCTTCTGCTGAGCTGCCAAAATGATAGTCAGGTACCTGTTTACCTATCATTTTATGTCCAATATTGCCCATAGTCTCCTGTAATAAGGATGATCGTCTTGTCTTCGTGACAATGTGCTCACTGACTCCAACATCCTCGAGGATTTCCGACAACATCAACGATACATTGTGTGGTGGAATCTGGTTCATCTGAAATAAATATGTATTTTATCAAGATGGAGAACACATCAAGTAAGCATTAAAAAACAACAACAACAAAAGAACAATCATTTAGTTATGATGCAGTCTATGTTTTTTTTCAGAAGTTCTAAGCTAGTTATATACTCATTTCACTAACAAATGCCAATTGTTAATAATGACAATAATTTTATTTCAAAGACTGCTGTAAGGAAATTACGTAATGGTGACATTTTTGGATCCTCATTCAATCACTAAACAAACGTTTAACATGCAATATTACCACTTTTTACAACCGATACGCTATCCAGCACGTTTTAGTTTTGCGTTGATTGAAATCTAATCGAAATTTGAAATGCTGATCAATAAATTCATATAATGGTTTAAATTATTTTTGAGCCAATGGCTATGCAGTATTTTTCAAATATTTCGTACCTTAATTATCATAATGTTGCGCGTCGGAAATGTGTTTATTATAGGACAATTTGCTCAAGATTATTGTTCGAACGTTTAATGACGAACATGTATTGCTCGCTTACGATCTTTTAAAGCGTGGAAGTAGGCGTGACTTACAAAGATAGAGGTAAAGGAAATCATTTAAATATTGATTTGAGCGTTGACTTTTTGGTTGATGATCAACTTCTTAAAATGTTTAACCCTTTCACCATAGACACGTCTGATATCACATAGGGACCAGTGTAGATCTAGATCAGCCATAAAATCAATACCATCTGATCTGGAGTTACACTGTTCGTCGTTGTTGTTTTGTTGTTTTTTTTGTCAGAAATAACTTAGTGAGTCTAAAAGCGGACAGTGTAGATCATGATCGGAATGCACGGATGTGTCGGCTGATCTGGATATTATCTGTTTTGCCAGGAGATTAAAGATGTATTTATGGAGTAAATGGTTAATGGAACTTTCACTGACGAACCCTTGTTTCTCCACCCAACCTACACTGTCACAAAGGTTTCCCCTAAGACCCATTGTGTTTTCAGATAAAAAAATGTATAATCCGCTTTCTAAAATATTCTTTCAGTACATGTTAACAAGCCACAAAACTACTTGCAGTTTGACAGTTGGTTTTTTAGCTTACCCATGTATGGTAATTTAGGCGGAGACTGTTTTGTCAGTTACAAAAATAATATCAACCATTATATACGTTATAGTTTATTAAGAGGCTTGTATGAAAAATTAAACGGTCGCCCAGCTGCGCTGGGCTGACCGTTTAATTTTCATACAAGACTCTTAATGAACAATAACCTATACTTACTCGTGCAGTTTTATTCAGAAATTGTTTGTTATAATCATTTATTGAAGGTCTGATAGGCCTTACAATCAAAAAAGATTATGAAACACTATTTATAAAATTTCAACAATTACCTTTTTAAGTGTAAGATACCGCACGTTGACACTTCTATAGAGTCGGGAAATTCCCTCCAAAACTAAAATGATAAAATATAAATAATATCATTATGAAGCAGAAAGTAGTCTACTAAAATAGTACAAAAATGCAAAAAGAATAAGCATCCTTCGACACAGTAACTGTTTAACAAATATCCTTACAATATAATGGATGGATTTAATAACAAATAGAACTAAAGCATCAAAACTTTACAAATATATAAAACGTTTTCTTACGTTCTAAAATGAAACATGGAAATTTCGCGAGACTCTTACCCAGTCGTTATCATCGTTATCAGTAAATGAGGAACAGATATGCGCAGTGAAACAATATAAAATTCCGTCTATCGAATTGATTTATTGGTAATTGGTGTACCTTGTTTACCAAAATATATCCGGGATCAAGATTGTCAACGTCTTGCGGCACTTAAAGCCAATCGGATTAAAATCATCACGTTCAGCTACTTAAATACATACATTCATCTCTATGGTGGCTGATTTATGCCATTTCGTTTTTTCGTTATTTTGCCGCGAAATTACGCCACGCGAAAAGACGAAATAACGAAAAAACGCCACGCGAAAAGACGAAATAACGAAAAAACCCAACGCGAAAAGACGAAATAACGAAAGAACGCAACGCGAAATAACGAAAAAACGCTATTTTTGCGCGAAATAACGAAAAGTCGCCGTGCGAAAAAACGCCAATTTCACTGCACAAAATAGCGTTCTTTCTAGTTTCGCCTGACGTTTTTTCGTTATTTCGCTTGGCGTGTTTTCGTTATTTCGCTCGGCGTCTTTTCGCTCGGCGTTATTTCGTTATTTCGCCTGGCGTTTTTTTCGTTGTTTCGCGTGGCGTTTTTTCGTTACTTCGTATTTTCGCGTGGCGTTTTTTCGTCATTTCGTCTTTTCGCGTGGCGTCTTTTCGTTATTTCGCGTGGCGTTTTTTCGTATTTTCGCTTGGCGTTTTTTCGTTATTTCGTCTTTTCGCGTGGCGTCTTTTCGTTATTTCACTTGGTGTCTTTTCGCTTGGCGTTTTTTTCGTTATTTCGCGTGGCGTTATTTCGCTTGGCGTTTTTTCGTATTTCGCATTCCGGTTGACATGCGCAAAGTGTAGCAATAGTAAAGCTGGGCATATTGGTAAAAACAACTATTCACGGACGGAAGGAGGGAAGGAGAGACAGACGGACAAACGAAGACCATTCCTATACCCCCATCCCGCAGAGGCGGTACCAATGATTTTTCCCAACCACCACCACCAAAAAGTTTTGATTGGTGCGAGTTTGAGAAAAAAAAATTTAAAAAAAAGAAATACAGGTGATGGATAGGTGCCTGAATTCCCACCCAATCCCAACAACAAAAACATTTGTTGGTTTGAGTTGATTAACAAATAAAATAAACTAGAGCTCCGCGAGTTAGATGTGTCGCCTAACCAAATTTTTGTTAGTTTATTGATCAACAGTTACCAGCAATGTATTTGCACAAAATTCACATATAAAATAACATTTTAATTGTCTGATTGCAAGAAACATGCACAACAAGTTAAGTCCTTGGCAAGAAAGGCACTAAATCAATCAAGGGAATAATTTAAAAGAATGACAAGAAATGCTGTATAAAGTCAATCAAAGGTGAATAATTTAACGACATTAATGGGACAAAATATGAGCAATATTGTCGCAAAGCATACCTAACACTGCTTTTATGAAACATGCATACCAAGTTTGGAGTCATTTGAACATATTGTGACATTGTTACACTCCTTCAAAGAAAATTAATTCAAAAACGGAACAAGGTAGAGTTACGGTTCTTGTGCAGTGCACTTCGATTCATTGCAAGAAACATGCATACCAAGTTTGGAGTCATTGAACCTATGGTGACAGTTACGCTCCGCACAAGAAATGCTCTGTAAAATAAATCAAAGGGCAATAATTAAAAAACGAAAGAAGGTAGATTTATGGTTCTTGTGCATTGCACTTTGAGTCATTGCCAGAAACATGCATTCCGAGCGAAGAGACGCCAAGCGAAATAACGAAAAGACGCCAAGCGAAATAACGAAAAACCGCCGAGCGAAAAGACGCCAAGCGAAATAACGAAAAGACGCCACGCGAAAAGACGAAATAAGTAAAAAACGCCACGCGACAATACGAAATAACGAAAAAACGCCACGCGAAATAACGAAAAGACGCCACGCGAAAAGACGAAATAACGAAAAAACGCCACTCGAAAATACGAAATAACGAAAAAACGCCAAGCGAAATAACGAAAAGACGCCACGCGAAAAGACGAAATAACGAAAAAACGCCACGCGAAAATACGAAATAACGAAAAAACGCCACGCGAAAATACGAAATAACGAAAAAACGCCAAGCGAAATAACGAAAAGGCGCCACGCGAAAAGACGAAATAACGAAAAAACGCCACGCGAAAATACGAAATAACGAAAAAACGATACGCGAAATAACGAAAAGACGCCACGCGAAAAGACGAAATAACGAAAAAACGCCACGCGAAATACGAAATAACGAAAAAACGCCAAGCGAAATAACGAAAAGACGCCACGCGAAAAGACGTAATAACGAAAAAACGCCACGCGAAAAGACGAAATAACGAAAAAACGACACGCGAAACAACGAAAAAACGCCAGGCGAAACAACGAAATAACGCCGAACGAAAAGACGCCAAGCGAAATAACGAAAAGACGCCAAGCGAAATAACGAAAAAACGCCAGGCGAAGCTAGAAAGAACGCTATTTTGTACAGTTAAATTGGCGTTTTATTGCACGGCGACTTTTCGTTATTTCGCGCAAAACTAGCGTTTTTTCGTTATTTCGCGTGGCGTTCTTTCGTTATTTCGTCTTTTCGCGTGGCGTTTTTTCGTTATTTCGTCTTTTCGCGTGGCGTTTTTTCGTTATTTCGTCTTTTCGCTTGGCGTTATTTCGCGGCGAAATAACGAAAAAAACGAAATGGCATAAATCAGCCACCATAATCTCCCTATTCTAACAGTTGGGGAACTTTCTCGATCGGGAAAGTTGGGGATTCCGCCTCTTTACTTTCCCGATCAGGAAATCAATTGAAAATCTTCCTGACCGGGAAAGAAAATGTACATTTTATATACCTTGGCTATGATCTCTGGGCGTCACAGAATACATTGAAGCTACTTATTTTAAATATGCACATTTAATTGTCGAATGCAATATTTTAATAAAATATTATGCTTAATATTATACCCAATGCCTAAACATAATTAGCACCAAAAATTAAATGTTTCTAAACTGTAACGCGTCTGTGGCATTAACCAATTCAATGTAATTATTTCTTAAACAGGTTGTGCGCATGGATATTACGAACGCTATTAGGAAAAAGCGACCAGGCTGCGACATTGAAAATCTAATATTCCATCAAGACAACGCGCCGGCGCACCGGGCAGATGAAACACTACCTACCATTGACTTTTTAGGATATAAGAGGTTATACCATGCCCCCTACAGCCCCGATCGTGTGCCACTAGACTTCTGTGTTTACCAAAGACTTAAAACAGACTATAGAGGCCGAAAATTTGATACCGTAGAAGAGATAAAGTATGCTGTTATGTAGGCAGTCAGAAGCTGTACGCAGACATATTTCAGAAATGGGTACAGCGACACAGGAAATGTATAGAACACAGAGGTGACTATTTTGAGAAAGCATGAACGTGACGGTAAGCTCTTTTTGTGACATAAACCACGCCGGGGGACGTTTATCACGCCGGGGGAACTCTGATATGGAACTCATCTTGCGCTCCCGAGAAAATCACATTAGCCGCTTCCGGGGTTACATATCAGACGGAATATTGTCACTGAAAAAGGTAGGTGATCCTATTTTTCATCGGTTATATAAATTAGGGCCCATTTCCCGGAAAAAAATCGAATGCTATTCAACCCTCCTTTGAATCAAGAACAAAATGATTTTAGTTTTGTTGGATCATTAAAACATCGACTGTAAAGAAGGATGAAAAATACCGACGAGCGATCATAACTGTAGGCCGTACTTGAAACATTTTTGTAATAATACGGTGTTTATCTCATTTTTAAGTGACAGTTACTTGAATGCATGTGTTAACTCGGATCATAAGTTCAGTCCGCAACAGCCGAGTTCTATATCGGAATTAATCATGTAGGAATTAAGCTGGTTTGTTTAATTGCGATAACCCGATGTGATTTTTAAAAATCTATTTCAGTTAGAGGGCAAAGACATGGAGCGCAAGTTAAATGGAGCATCTGCATCAAACATTATTACAAGAATCTGATCTGTCACCAGTGTCATTCATGTTGGAATTCTATGATTAAAAGGTGAGATGTGCAGTGGGCAATTTGAGTACAAGCAGGCTCTTAGATATCATATTGCTTGGAACTAAATCTGCTTGCAATATACGCAGCAAACTATTCATTGTTAAAGGCAATTACACCTCCCAAATGCAGACCTGTGAAAAAAAAATAAATATGCATATCAGGAATGGCCACATCCAGCATACACAGCCTCCCCACATAGCCAAAAAGTAGAGAGGAAAAGAGAGCATGGTATTACAATAATCAGTTTCAAAATGGACGCCACAAACAAATAACGAAAGTGAGAACCAGAGGGGTTACCGCCTTGGAACGGTCAGTGGCAAAAATCATTGAAAAACCTGTCGTGATTTAAGAACCAAAAATTTAAACGACCCCACGTGAACTACACACAATTTTATTGATTTATTTTAAAATCGTTTAAAATTAAATATAAAATACATATTTTCTTTGTGTTTTCGTTAAAAGTTCCTTTAAAAAAGTTTGGTTTTTGAAAAATCACAAATAACAATTTGCAAGACATTCAATTTTTTAATTTATGCACAGTAAGCTTGAAATATCACAATTTACATTAGTTTTGCTTTTTAAAATTAATGTCTTCTTTCTGAGGTGCATTACTTAAAAATTAACACTTCTAAAAGAATCGCAGCAAATGGCATGTAAGCCAGGTTACAGATGTATTTATACAAACTAATAAAATCGCATACTTTTGATAACATTAAAAATCATTGCTCATAAAAAAAGTGATTTTCGTATTTTTAAGTCTTTCACTGATAATACACCTGATGCATACACTTACAAGTCGTACATTATATGGCAGACCATAAATCATTTGTAAAAGTAAAGTTCACATTCTTTCGCTATTAACAATTTGGTCTCCTCAATCGTGTAAACTGTGATCGAACAGGCATTTCACCCCGCCGTGGTTCATTGATACAAGACTTGAAACTTAAATGTTTTCTTCTTTTGCTTTCTTCTGATTGGTGTGTCGAAGAAACGGTCCCTGGCTTCTCAACTCCATCCGACGTTAGTATGCCCTGACCCAAGAGATCCATCCCCAGAATATTGCAAAAGAAACTCTATGAGCAAGGACAGATTTAATTTTGAAAATCATTCTACCGCAAATTATTTATATAATTAAATGTAAAACACTTTTCATGACGCAAAATTACGTTGTCTATATGGAACTCGGCAGCCTGATATGGAACTCAAAACTATTTTAACGAATAATTCAGTAGCCGTACGTTTCTAGCCACTGATGTTTCATCTGATGATAGATAATCTTATTTCACGCATACACCACGATACCACTTCCCATCAAAGGAACAAGCACGTATTATTTCATAAAATGTTCTAAGAGCGGCCTAGAGTTATAAACAATCCTCGATTTTGAATTGATCCAACAGAGACTAATATCATTTTGTTCGCGTTTCAAAGGAGGGTCGAATAGCATTCGAGTTTTTTTTTCGGAAAACGGGCCCTAATTTATGAGATCGATGAAAATTAAGGATCACCTACCTTTTTCGGTGTCAATTTTCCGTCTGATATGGAACCCCGGAAGCGGCTGATATGATTTTGTCGGGAGCGCAAGATGAGTTCCATACCAGAGTTCCCCCGGCGTGATAAACGTCATATGGACGTCATCGACGTCGCGAAAGTGCTCCGTACATGGCATAGTGCGTTATTCTAATAGATCAGTAAACATATTTATGTTTGTGTATTTTACATATATTTATATGTTCTTGCAGTGGAAAAGTTATATTTTTATGTCATATATTTAATTACAGAATAGTACGAAAATAAAAAAAGATATCCTGACAGTCTGGGAACTTTTTGACTGTACCTCGTATACTTAAATTCGATTTTACCCGTGTCTCAACTTGGTAACCCAATCCAAGTCTGCGCTTGTGCAACTTGGAATGATATATGCAACACAAAACAAGTACATTCTTTTACCTTTATTACATGAAGTGATCAAATACAGCTACAATATAATTTATCACAGATAAAACATGAAATGATTACATCAGTCACTTTTACTTCACAGCAGCAAATTTATGAGATGCATTTTGCAGTTGTGTTGTCATTTCAAATACTCAGCAAAAAGGAGTATAGTACATTGGTACTTTTTCTGTACATGCTCAAGACAAGATCTAATTTTCATGGTTTATCTTGAATGGTAAGATAATGGAGGGTACTTAATTCTCAAAAGCAAATAAGAGTGTTTACATGCTTGTTTTACACAACTAGGAGAAACACTTGATATGTGATGCAGGTGCAGAGAAACATTTGATATGACAAACAAGTTGAATTAAACACTTTGCACAGAAAGTTCACATAACACATACACCCATTCACCAACCTTTTTTATAAATCATGTTATCCACTGTTGACTATTGATTACATCTTCTATTGCAAAGTCCAAATTAAATCTGTCAACTTTGGATATTTCGTAGAGTTTCAGACTCTGCAGCTGCAGAGTTAACTCAACCCTTTCCTCCATAAATACGCTTTTTATGCGTGTGCAACCAGAGTAGATCCAGATCAGCCGGCACATCTGTGCTGTCTGATCAGGATCTGCACTGGTCGCATTTTGGTCAGAAATAACCCAATGAATCAAAATGCGAAAAGTGCAGATCCTGATCAGACGGCACAGATGTGCCAGCTGATCTAGATCTACACTGTTTGCCCACACAATAAAGGTGTGTCTATGGAGGAAAGGGTTAAGGAAGGATAGCTGTACATAGTTTTCAGTGGACAGAATGCTAGATGAATCAGGCTTTTAATATCATGGATATGCTATACTTCATATACTGTTAAATCATTTAATTTCGCACAGGTTTAATTTCTGGGTATTTCGAGCTAAGGCAAGAGCATGAATTGTTCAACCCAATGGAACTAACCTGCCAAATTAAATGAAACCTAAGTAGATATAGTGAAGCATGATAACAATGCTTTAGATAATAAAACTGAGAATGGTAACCAGTCTCAAATCTCAAGCATCTGATTGGCTTATATTGCGACTGGTAAAACTTACATCAGGACACTTTCCACTGGAATGTGTTTTTTATCTTTCAAAAAATGATCACACATTCTCTCTATTACAATAACAAGAAAATTAATCTCAAAAATAGTAATATGGTATTAACATGAAATATAATATACATACCTTCCTATCTTTAAGTCTCTTTATATCTAACTAATTGGTGTTAATACATGTGCAAATTAAAAAATTTGGAAATTAGTACCTGCAATTACAAATCTTTTATATTTGTATCAGCTTTAAAGGCGCTATGATAGACCCTATTTGCTGGTTAAGGGCCTGCCACACTCCTCCCAATTCTATTCATCGATAAAAAGAAAATTATCAAAATCTCAATAACGGCAAAATGCTGTTAAATGAAACTTTGCACAAGTGTATGTTATTAATGTATCTTTATTTTACAGATGGTAAGACATATTAGAAAAGTAAAGAAAAATAGCGAGATCTAAAAATTCCCTCAACTTCTATTTACATAAATTCACAAAAACTAAAAAACACAAAACATCATTTTAAATGCCCACATGAGTAATATGATACTGACAACAATTTATTGTGTCCTCATGATTTACTTATGTAAACTTTACGAGATATTAGTAAAAGTGTGTTTGACCTTCAATTTCCTGGTCGCGTAAACGGATGACAATCACTGATTTCTCTTTTAATAGTTGAACGTTTTTTACAAAGTACACAACATTTTCTTGTCAGCTCACTAGGGAATTTAAGTTATGTTCTGCATCGCCTAGTTTTTGTGAATTTAGGTAAATAGAATTCAAGGAATTTTTAGGTCTAGCTTTGTTTCTTTACTTTTCTATTTTGTCTTACTGTATGCAAAATAAAGATACATTAGTAACCTTCATTTGTGCAAAGTTTCATTGAATGGCATTTTGTCATTACTGAGATTTGATGATTTTTAATTTATCGATGAATAGAATTGGGAGGAGTGTGGCGATGCCTTAATTCACTTGCAATTATAGCATAAATTAAGAATTTAATGTCATTTGATAATTTCAAGATGGCCACAGTACTGGGGAACATCACTTTCACAGCTATCTATTTAAGGAACTTGTTGAGTATGTTGTCAATAAACCATTGCTCTGTAAACTGCAGGTGGTCTGTGTTAGAGCTGAGAAATGTAATACGGCCAGTGTCATTCAATGTTTTCAGACCAAGCTTGTCCTGGAAAGAACACAGACGTAAATGGGTTATAACAAGCAACAACATTTTTGTTGTACAGATTCTGCATATTTGTACTTGTATGTTGAGGAGTGAAAGCAAAAAGTTTCTCTCTGCTGTTCTTTCTGCCATCTGATCTAGATACACACTAGTTGCTTCTTGGTAAGAAATAGCGTAATAAATCTATAAAAGTTAACAGTTAATCTTGATCAGATAGCACGGATGTACTGGCTGACATTGACCTACACTGTTCATCCATGTAAAATAGTTAAATAAAATAGTATCATGAACATTTTGCTACACATCATTATTTGTCCCTTTATTTGGTAAATAAAAGAGGTTGATTCCAACCATTCATGCCATGGGATATAGCCTTTATATATGAGCTAAAAGTGTAGAACCAGATGGCATGTATCCACATCTGTGCTGTCTGATCATGATCTACACTGTTTGCCTTTTGATATGTGCCATCTGATCTGAATAAACGCTGTTCATATATGTGAAAAAACTGTATACATGTATATATTTAGGAAAGGATTAAACAGTAACAAAGTAGTTCATTCGAAGCAATCATTGATAATATGTACACATGTAAATTTAAAATTCTGCTAATAAATAATAAATTATTTACCTCAGTATATAACGGACTATCAAACATGGTGTAGAGTTTCTTGTCCTGTCCTGGTACATAATATCCAAACCACTGGGAAGAAAACACAAACTAGTATTATACATGTGCACAGAAAAACTGAAAATGAAGTAACTGAAATGCAACTCATGTTTCAAACTTGATATTTGTGACACATCTGCCAGAAAACATCAAAATAAATTGACACATCTGCCAGAAAACACCAAAATAAATTGACACATCTGCCAGAAAACATCAAAATATATCAGGGGTTCCATTTGACCCAAGAGATGAACATTGACTCTTGAAATTTTCAAAAAGCTTAATCTTACCAATGTGATTTTAGTTGAAGGGTCTTTTTTGCTTAAATAAGGGGTATTATGGCCATTATTTAGCAGAAATCCCCTTAAAAAAGATCAAAACGACCCTCGAGATTCAGCAACTAGTGGAACCCTTGTATTTCCTGCTCAAAGATGGCATGTGTTATCTGTCTTAATTTGTATAAAACCAAAAATTATTTTGCTTTATGTGGTTTATAAATATAAACCTTTATATACATGTAATAAGGCTAATCAGCAGAGTGAACACTGCAAATCAGAGACCAAGGCTATAAATATGGAATATTATACCAGTGTGCAATCTGTAGGTTTGTATTAGTCGAGTTGGGTATGTAAACAATATCACGCGAGAACGAAGGTTGAGCGTGATGTGGTTTACATACGCAACGAGACATAATACAAACCTACAGATTGCATACTGGTATAATGTTCCTTTTATTATATACCCTTATTTCACTACCAATTAAATGAGCACTAAATCAATAATGAATTATAGTCAAATGTGATGTAAGCAATTATGTCACAATAAACCATGAATCTCTACGTCATCGAACAAATGTTTACATTTTCAAGCGCCATGATGGATTCTGACAGAGAAAGACTTATTAAACTTTCAAAATCTTTGAAGGAATAAAAACAATAACAGAAAAGTTTGTACAAGACCCGAAGATGCTGGAAGTGTTTACCGTGGTATTCGATAGTTAACGACTTCGATTTGAAAGTGTTTCATTCTTATACCACAGCAACGAGCTTTGTTTACATCAAATCATAGGCCAGGCTTTAAACAGAAAATTGAAAGGATTGTTTAAAATGGATATTTAAATTAGGATAGACGGTATGTACACTTATTCGCTCCTAAAACAGTAGTCTTTTGCTAGTTCCAATTTATACCCGCAATGACTATCTATTCATTAAACTTTCTTTCACATTTTGACGATTTCATTTCATTTTTATTTGTAAAGGCCGTAAAAGCGTTAATTATTTTTAAGGAAAGAGTTTCATTGGAGTCAACAATTCTAAATTTGTGAAAATATCGCCGTTTGAAATCGGCCATTTTGAAACGTAGAAACTACCGGAAGCTGCAAAATACAGAATCGGAAAATAGGACAATGTGCGATACGGAAATTTTAATCTGACGAGTTGTATCAATTTTGCGTATTAACGCTGCACTATGCTAAAATCATTCATGGGTATATAATAAAACATGAGATCGAACTCCATGCTGAAAACTAAGTTTCAAAGCCTAGAAGTGACCTAAATAACAATACTTCAGGTCCTATGATTACCTCACTCTCTCTGGGCTCCACCATCGTATCTTGCAGGAACTGTACCAGCACCAAGTTTTTCAGCTTCAACAGGTTTGTCTTGTATGTTTGATTTACGCTCTGGAAACAATCAACATAATGAACAGACAGACAAATGCTTCATGATAACTTTCAAACACAAATCAATTGTTTGAGACAAAACTAAATGATCTTAAATGAACTTCTACCAGACATTTTTTTCTGTAAATTGCTGTTAGAAATTATCCTGATTTTTCTGTAAATTGCTTTTAGAAATAATGCTGATTTTTATTACCAGTTTTACCAACTCATTTGTTTGATAACCTATGCTTTTTCCATTTTTTTTTCTAATAATAGTATATAATAATAAAAGTATATAATTTTCATGTAATATGATATGCGCCACACATGATGATCTAAAAACAACAATATTGTGTCATATATGGGGATCATTTTACATTTCACTCCACTGATGATCTAAAAAAAACAACAATATTGTGTCATATATGGGGATCATTTTACATTTCACTTCACTGGTATGCTTATAGCACCATGTGTAATCAAGGTAGATCCTGATCAAACTGCACATTGGTGCAATCTATGGATATTCACCATTCTGAATTATTACAAAGAAGATGCTTGAGAAGATTCAATGATAAAAACTTCACAATATGACCTATGTAGACAAATGGCAGTTTTTGATTGAAGAAAAGATAGTTACTCTTTCTTGGTTAATGTCTGCAAGGAACACACTTTTCTGTATGTACTCGTTCTCGTTGAGTGGATCATGCCAATACTCAGCCTGCACAAGTCTGAAATAACGAGTCTGCATGGTAATGGGATTCAGGTATTATTTTCTACAGGCAGTCAAATGCTTCATGTCAACTTGATTTTTTAAATTTTATTAACTGTATGAGATATGTTGGCTTTCAAATGGACCAGTGGAGCAAAATTTATGTAAAATGAACAATGTGACAAAACCTAGTTTTCATAGAGACTAAATTTGGCTTTTAAAAATTCTTCACTGGCTTGTGAATGCCAATATATGAAAGCTAGTTGACTGACTAAACCAGATTGAAACACCACTAATATATACAACTCAAATGATTTGAGTGAATTAGTTCATTTTACAATCACCCAAGTACTTTTTTGACTAATCTTTTTGCAACAGATCAACATATAATTACACCTCTTCAAATCACCCACTTTGGTGAACTAATGCACTGTCTTGAGACTGAACCAACAACTCTTGGATCTAAGGGCTTGTGCTAATGAGTATCAAGATTTGACATTATAAAAAGAATAATGGAAAAAGCAAATACTCACTTGTCTTGAATTTCTCTGAAATAAAGATGAAAAGTATGAGTTACATGTATTAAATGTACATAAATATCATCAAATCAGACCTTTGTTTTATCCAGTCATGAAATTCTGCAAATCTCAAACAAGTCATATACCCGTTCATGAATTTGTAACTTTCAGTATAATATAAATTCTCAAATGTTCATATTATTGTAAATCATTACAAGAGTTAAAATGAATTTTATAAATATTTAAAACAAATATAAACTGTATTTTTTAAAGCTTAAATCTTTCTATCTGTAAATCACTAATTTGTGTTATTTTATTTCCACTGTCTACACTGTGCCTTTAGTGTGTTTAACCGGTTTCTACATACACTAGTCAAAAGTTCTAAGTGCACACTTGATAAATGTTAATTTTTCCAAAGATTTGATTGAATCTTTCAAAATATTGTAAATTACAATGAAGAAGAATCAATATTCTATTAAAGCACGCCAAAAATTTTAAGTCTGCTTAATCAGATAAAAAAATAATAATATTTTAGCTCACTTGTACTCAGAGAGCAATTCTCAAGTTAATTATCATCGCACCGGCTTTCATTTTTGATCGTTTTCTCATCTCTGTATAATTTAAATTTCATGCAGATTTAAAGAAAATACTGTAGTTTGCCATTCCATTGCACTGAAATAGCTTTCTGTAGCTGTGTATTGGTCTGCTGGGCACGATGAGCTAACACACTCAACTCTACTTTATCCATAACGATTTTACAGGATTTCAAGGAGAAATTTCCATTTTTTGTACAATGTTTGGTGCCAAAAGTTTTTGAATTGTCTTCCAGTTTGGGATGATACAATTCTCTATGATAAATGTGAACCAGCCTTTCCAAACAAAAGAATATATTCATTTCGATAAAATTGACCAGTTTTCGGACACGCTTTTTGACCAAATAAGCGTCATTTTCAAATAATTCGATTTTGAAGTTTATTGAATTTCTATAAATTTTAGTTTTAAATTTTAATTTATTGGACACTTATCCAACAAATGTTACACTAATATTTTCGTGTTTACGTTGTTTTACGTAAATATTTAATGACGTAATTGAGTAACATCAGCGTTCAACGTAAACAACGTAATCAATCTAGAAAACAATATCGTTTGATTTTCTTCTTAAATTAATAAAATATGCAAAAATAAGGTATGTCTTTTGCATTTACGAAAACCGTCAAGATTTTTTACAACAAATTTGAAGTTTTGCGTGTGAAAGGAATTTTGACGGCAATGTCGTTGTCTGCTGACGTCAACCGTTTCATGGTTACAATTTGTTGGTGTGTTTTTCGTGTTTGTCTGGAGTCGGTGAACATGTGAAAAACAAAAACGATTGTAAAAAAAATAAATTTCGCTTGCCGCACGGGGATAATGCATAAATAGCGTAAGCCGACGTGGATGACGTAAAACATAAAACATATGCACGGTTTTCAAAAAAAATTATTGTTTGATCATTATTAACATAAAGTCAAACTTTCATTAAATTTGAATAAGTTTACTTGAAGATATTCAAAATTGAAAAGTGTGCACTTAGAACTTTTGACCAGTGTATATACAGGTTTTATTGCATGTGCAAACAGTTTAGAGTTTATACACTAAGACACTTAGTTTTTTTTACACTGCAATTTTTGGTCTTTACTACTTACGGAATGTAAGCTCCTTGATCCAACAGTTTACGAACCAATTCACAAATGTAGCTGTCAGCAGGGCAGTGAGGTAGGCCAAATACACCTGGCAGGTAGTGCAAAGGAAATGGGGGTAAATATATTATATGCTTGATGCACCATGTCTCTGTATTTGGAGATTATTTGTTAAAATCTTTTATTTTCTTTGCTATGTATGTTAAACTAATAACACTTTGTATCTGTTTTCTTTTCTGTAAATTCATTTATATTCATTGGGCAATAATCTTGTGAAGTTTGTCAAAATGGTGAAATATAGAATGATATGTAAACATAAATTTTGAAAACTGAAGCCACATGTATTTTGTTAAACAAAAAAAAGAGAAGATTTAGGAAAAAATACAAAATTTAGTGCACACCAATAAAATAAATGCATTAATGTCTGTTTCTTTGTGAATTGTTTATAAATAGTATATTAATCAGTGCCTAATAAGCAATCTGCCAAGACATAGTCCATTCTGGCAGCAAATATCTGCTAAAACAGGGATAGTGATGGGCTACAAAGTAGTGCTAATATATGTTTATAATATATTTTATTTATGTCATGTGCAGTGCATGTACATATATCAACCAACATACTGTAGTTAATGACTCAGATTGTATGGTCAGCTAACATTCCATTTGGTAAATTCAACCAGTCTAATTTTGATTTAGCATTGCTAAGACTCTGTTCAAGACTATGAAACTAAGACTGGATAACAGTCTACAATCCTGAGTAGAAGATTGGATGAAAGAAATTGCAATCTCGTCACACACATGAATTTTCAGACAGGTTGTCAGTCTTGGGCCCAGGGCTAAACAAAGACTGATCTGGCAGACTGAGACATGGTTTAATAAATTATCACAGCTTACGGCAAGGTTCATTAACTGAGAAACCTGAAATTATTTGTAATAACCCTTTACTCTACAGATATTACTTTCAGCGAACAGTGTAGATTCAAATCTGCCAACACATCAGTGCCATCTGATCAGGTTCTACACTATTTGCTTTTAGACTCATTTGTTTATTTCTGACAAAAGTGAATAGTGTAGATCTAGATCATACTGCATGGATTTGCTGGCAAATCTGGATCTACATTATATGCCCATTTAACAAAAGTCATATATTTTATATGGAGTAAAGGGTTAACTTTTGTTGAAAAACAGCTGTGAGTGCATAGGATGTGCCATAGAGTAAAATTTGGGATTTTTGGGCAGGGATTAATGCTCCTATAACTTACGGCACATATGCTCCGAAGTTGAGCAGCTTTCGGACATATTCACAGAGAGTTTCATTGTCTCCCGGACAATGTGGGAAACCAAACACACCTGAACATGAAGGTGTGAAAGGTGTTCATGTTACAGTACTTTTAATAATCAAATGAAGTTTCAACAATCACTTTTAACCCTTTCCTCCAAATATACATGTACGCATTTTGACGCATGTGCGACCAATGTAGATTTAGAGCAGCCGGCACATATTGCGTGGGTGAACAGTGCAGATCCAGATCAGCAGGCACATTCGTGCCATCTTATCAGGATCTGCACTGTTCACATTTTCATCAGAAATAACCTAATGAATCATAAAGCAAACAGTGCAGATCCTGATCAGATGGCACGGATGTGCCTGCTGATCTGGATCTGCACTGTTCGCCCACGCAATAAAGGTGTGTCTATGGAGGAATGGGTTAAGTAAACAAGGTTTGGACTTTTACATTTAGTCTATGTAATCATCTATTATCAGTATCTTATGATTAAATTGATATTTTATTTAGTGTTGATAACATATGAACCCTCTGTGGCAGGAAATTGCTTAGGAGACATGGAAAAAATAGTCTTCCAAATGTCTTGTATTTTTTTCTGCTCATCCAAAGGAGGGTTTTCTGTGTCATACAGAAATTCAAAATCCTACTTGACTTCTTCCTTAAATTGGAAAATTTTCTGCCTGTTCTCACAACCCCTGTCTATCTGTAGATGTTCTTTTACCCAAATTTAAGAAGGAAAGTCTGATTTCTAAGTTCATTGTGTTAAGGGTTAAGTTTAACCCTTTCCTCCGTTTATACACATTTTTACGCATGCACTGGTCACATTTTGGTCTACAGAAATAACCTAATGAATCAAAAAGCGAACAGTTTAGATCCTGATCAGATATGCCAGCTGATCTGGATCTTAACTGTTTGCCAATGCAATAAAGGTGTATCTGTGGAGGAAAGGGTAAACCAGATGAAAATACCCACAATACATACAGTTTATTGACAGCAAGTGTAGATCAGTTTACCTTGATGCTGTCCTCCCACAGAGATAAGGTTCAGCATGGGTGGTGTTGGACATCTCTGTGCTATGGCTCTCCTAAAATCATATTAACAGAAGTCTACAAATTTATTGTACTTTTTGTAAAGAATAATTTCTATATTACATTTCAGCCATGTTATGCAACACTGTGTCTCTGGGGGGGAAATGATACCATTTCACATAACAACATCATCATGTTGTGCAGACATCATTACTGATTATCCAGCTCTTCACATGGACAAATAAATAATTTGTATCAAAAAAGGTCAGAAGAAATTGAAACATAAACCTGTGTTTTTATTGAAAATATAAAATACTGAAAATCCTGAAAGTTGAATAATCATCAACCCTGAAGAGACTATTTGTCTGACTTTTGTTGTCTACAGAAACTTAAAAGAACTGTCCATCCTGTGAGAAATGTAAGATTGAAAACTAGTTTACAGAATACTTACAGGAACTTTCAACATTGTGGAGAAATTGCTAGAATAATCTTGTCTAAGGAATACAAAGAGAAACTGTCCAAACTTTTTGAACCTAAAACACGAAACTGTCTACAGAATACTTACAGGAACGTTTCCACCCTGTGAGGAACATAAGAGAAAAATCTTCAGAAAATGAAGTGATTCCAGTCTACCGACTTCAAGGACTGTCCACTCTGTGAATAGCATATATGGCATTACATTCAGGCTAAATATTCACTTTTCCAGGATACTTACAAAACTTCCATTCTGTAAAAAGCTTATGGCATTATACCCATTCTGAAGTTTCCTATTAACATAATACATATACTGACAGAAACGGTTCTCCCTGTCGGATGCCAATGGCATAAGATCTAGTCAAAGTTAAGTGTTTACATTATACTTACAGGAACTGCCCGCCTTGTGAGAAGCCTATGGCATTGTATCCTGACTGAAGCTTCTTGTCAGTGGCCAGCTGCTGACACACCAAGTCTATCTGGTCATTCACATTCATGAAGAACCCATTTAATGTATCCTATAATGCAAACTTGAACAAATGTTATTTCTGCATCAAAAACATAAACAAGTATTTTGTGTTCTAAAGCTCATCTATAGGCAAACAGTGATCTTGTATTGATTCCTTACTAAAAAGGTCATTTCTAACCAAGATGTGAACTGTGTAGATCCTGATCTGGGCCCAAGATCATAAAACTAAATCTGGAGATCAGTCTCAAATCTCAAGCATCTGATTGGCTGAAATGGCGACAAGTCGCCATTTCAGCCAATCAGATCCTTGAGATTGGAGACTGATCTCAAAACTTAGTTTTATGATCTTGGGCCCTGATGACATGGAAGTGCTGATCAATCATGGATCTACACTGTTTGCACATGTGAAAAAAAACATGTATAATTATATGGAGTAAAGGGTTTATTAAATGTAGTAATACTAAATGAAGAACCTGAAATTGTACATCAATAAGAAAAAAAAAGACAAACCTCTTCTATGCTGTTTCCAATCTCCAGAGATCTCACATAAATGTCTTTGATGTTTTTCTCAATGAGCTTCTTGATAGATCCCATACTGAGCGGATTACAGCAGCTATCTCCTGCAGAAAGTAACAGTAGTTTATATTTGTCCTATCAATGAATGGTAAGCTCTAGGAAAATCATATCAGACAAAGTAATAAGTCCAGTACTTAACAATTTAATCCATATATACAGGTTTTATCACATGTGTGACAGGTGTAGATCCAGTGCCATCTGATCTAGATCTAGTCTGTTAATTAATGGGATAACAACCATATCCCATAGAGGGATATCAGATCAATACCTGGGAATTCTAAACCTGGCATTATTGGTGATATTTTAAAGTATTAATGATTTATAATATGTTAAGAATTTGGACCAAACATATATACCGTCATCGTCTAAATATAGCCGCACTAATATATAAGCCGCACCCCCCAAAACCCCGATGGAAATGGGTGAAAAAAGCCTAACTCAATGTATAAGTCGCGGTCTCTTTTTCAGACTGGTCGCCATTTTGAATCCCCGGTTCCGTGTGCGTCAGCGTAGGCAACAATAGCCAGATATACTTTTTCAGTGAAGTACATAATGCGTTTGACCCATGATAATTATTATGTTTGACAATTTGAAGGTATAGACATTTTAAATGAAGAGTAATATACGAGAAAATTGGCGGGAATGACATAATATTATGACCAAAATGTGCAAGTTTTGAATAAAATTCGAGTCGACCGTGTCCTCTCAATATCTTGTCAAATATTCCATAAGAATCTCAAACATGGCATCATGGTTTCAGTTTTGTCAAGTCACATACCCTCTATGACAGGTGAGACCAAGCTGCAAATTAAGGGTGACACTGATTTTACCATGGGAATCTTAAACATGTCATCTGGCTTTCAGTTTTTCACACATTATGGTCACTGTGATTTTACCGATACACGTTTTTCCTGAAGTACTCAATCTGATATAATGCATAATTAAATAAAACGCGATCGACCCCACTTTTTCCATAAAATACGTAAAACACTGGTAAAAGCCAGTTTGCATGATTTAAATAAGTGAAAATAATTACCATGATGGTGATGTCGGTTCTTATGAAATCCGCAATTTATTTCTATTTATCTTTAATTATTACATTTATAATCCGCATAATTTGAAAAACAGCCGTTAACTTATAAAAACAGCATGTATCCAACACTTCAGAACAGCAAGCAAACTTTCTCGATCTAAATCTGTCAATTGAAAATGGTCATGTCACTACTAAAATATATGATAAAAGAGATGATTTTAATTTTAATATAGTAAATTTTCCGTTTTTAGACGGCGATGTTCCCCGTGCAACATCTTACGGGGTTTATATTTCACAGCTTGTTCGCTTTTCAAGAGCTTGCAATGATATTAATGATTTCAATGAACGTAATCTTTGCATTACAGAAAAACTTTTAAAACAAGGTTATCGGTATCACAAATTAAGGAAAACATTTTGCAAGTTTTATCGTCGATACCCAGATCTAATTCATAAATACAGGTGCAGTTTATCACTATTGCAACAAGGTATTTCACAGCCAGTTTTTTATGACGATTTAATTTATAAACTTAAGAAGATAAAGGGCAATGTCAATTTCTCCTGGTTATTCGTAAAAACCATCTGTAAATTTCAAAAGAAAGGTTACCAACATGATATTTTACAGTGCTCTGCATGCCTGGTGATTAACCCTTCTACAGTTGATCATTATGCTTACCTCTTTGGTTGCACGACGGTGGCAGGGGTTTAAGAGTTTATGAAGGTTTATGGGGAAATCTTTTCTTAAAAGAACCTAGAAGCTCGATTTGTTTCTTTTATCCCTGTCATCGTGTTCTTGCTGATTTTACTCCAGGAGCTCTGGTCTCGGTAATATCATTGAGTACCCGAGTAGTAGCAAACTAGGGGTTTTGCGGGCGGTTCCGTCGGTTCCAGTCTGCGATCTAGATCAGCGTCCTAGTTCTTTCCCCTAGGTCACCTAATGTAGGTTATTAGTGCACACGTCCATGACCCAGGTCATTGTCCTAATTCTTCCCCCCAATAGGTCACTAAATGTAGGTTACCGAATCCGCATGCGTATGATTTAAGGTCGAGGTTTAATTCAGGTCACTGTATTGAGGTCATAATTCAAGGTCGATCGAGACCATGTCAAGGTTGGTGTTTAAGCATTGGGTATAAAACACAATAATTTTGTTCGATCCTGCACATATCATCCAAACCGTAGGTTGAGCTCTTGAGTGGGAAATATTACTTGTGAAATACTGGTAAGTGTAAAATATTTTCTTTAGAATGAAAAATATGGTTTTGTCTTAAACGTTAAAACTGTTACAATCTAATTTGTTTTAAGCTACGTAACTCTATAATAACTCTTATTTTATGTATTTTGGTTGCTCCCCTTTACTCACACTCTAATAATGATCTTTGTCTTTTCAGTATGGCACAAGCTCAACTTGAATTTACGGAAGAAGCCATAAACTCTTTACAACAGAACGGCTTGGAAACTGTACAGTGGTCACCAGTTCTTCATCAGGTTTATTGTCAACTCGACGAAAAACTTTCTTTGGTTGTGAAAAAAACGGAACATTCATCTTACATTTTATTGAAGAAGGGGACAGCCCAGATAAAACTCGGTCTGCAGCAATTCAAAACTCTCTGCGATTTAAAAGAGAGCGTGTTGCTGTTGAAATCTTTCCTAGATGGACAGTGAATTGATGGACGTTACTGACGGCGTTTCACAGAGAGTGTATAAGTTTTATGAGGATCGTCTAAGCACCTTTGATACTTGGTCATCACAGATAGTCCCTGATAAATACCAGTTAGCAAAAGCAGGATTCTATTATTCGGGTTACAGTGACAAAGTGGTGTGCTTCTTTTGTCACATTGAACTATCCAAGTGGGAAAAAACTGACAACCCCTGGGACGAACATATAAAACATTCACCATCTTGTGAATACCTTAAAGTTGTTGGTGTTTCTAACAGTGTTGATCTTATTGACAGATCAAGTTCAACGGGATTTGGACCCAAAACCAATACCTTTGCCTTTGGACCCAAAACCAATACCTTTGCCTTTGGTAAGAACCAGAATCCCATATCCTTCAACAATTCTTTGTTCAACTCATTTTCAACATGAATGAATCCACTGCTCACGTGATGATTATGAACAGTTACTTTGACTTTGTATATGCTAAGGCACTTTACGAGTGCCTAGGTCATGTTGTGAATCAAAATTGTTATGGTTGTGAGGTCAATCATCCTTCCCAAGTTCAACATTCTTGCATTATGTACGACAAGCAAGAACATATCGAAATGTACTTCAACCAGCTGATGTCCACAGTGAGCGAAGACGAGATTCTCCTATCTTGGAGCGAGATAGTAGATAGCCTTAACATCTGCCCCGAATTGGTGGCTCTACAGAAACTTAAAATATATGACAAAAACTATTTAGATACAATGAAAACAGAACTATGGAGGAACAAAATCAAGAAAATGGTGTTGTCTATTTTCCACTTGGAAGGTAGATTGTTCCGGTCTGACATTTAAAACTTTCATTTTTTTCTAATATTTCTTTAACTAACAATTATTGTCATTTTGTAGAACATACTTGTGTACTATCATTGTTTATACCATGATTGTGTATTATTTCATGTAAACGCAAATAATTTTCAATTCATATTCAAAATAAAGTGTATTCAGTTAATCTGTTTGTTGTTATTTATTTTGTGTCCCTTCAATCTGTTTGTTTTAATTATTCTGTATCAATATTAACTTTAATCAAATATTTCACATGATCCATTTTGTTGTTAACCTCCTTACGAATCCAATGACCCAGTTGGGTATTAACCAAGTTTAATCGGGTCATATCACCATACGCTTTATGATATGAAAATATTTCACGCGCGAACCATTAATCTGTTTACAAAGTCATTTAGATAGCATTCGGGGGGGGAAACACCTGGGTCACCTTGTTTGTTTACGTATGTGGTCACACTATCCTATAAATTGTCAATGAAATAGAGCACACTATGGCGCGAGTTAATTTTAACGTCAATACAAATAGTATTTACGCGCGCGACCCAAATTTACAAATATATTAACCCAGTCAGGTATGTTTACGCGCGCGAATAATCTTCAAATCTAAATGTGTCAGCGTAAACGTATTAAATTTGGCTCGCGCGCGAGCCAGTGAGCTATTTAAACAGGATACTTGAATACAGTTATTGACCTTTTATCAAAAGTACCGCCCTATCCTTAAATTAACAACGTTGATCAAAGGTAGAATGTTAGAGTATCAGAACACCCTTTTAAGGCCATTTTTTGTAAATTAACATGGTAACATCACAACTTAACCGCCTTATCTACCATGAAAAGGACCACCAATGTAAGTAGAATAGCACGCTCCTAATAGGATATTCAGCGGAGAAACAGCAAACGTACTTCAAATTTAAAATGTTCTGAAATAATTAAAATAAGTACAGTTGAAGGGAGGTTGCACTATCGAGGGTGTTGTATAAAATAGCTAGTAAGCAAAGATAAATTTAGTTATGGATAAAGAAGAGAAAGAGTCAATTCTGCAACAGTATTATTATAAATTAAAACACCCAAGTGCATTTTCTGGCCCCCAAAAGCTTTACACAATTTTAGAAAAAAAATATCCGAGAGTCTTTACACTACATTTTATCAAGAAATGGTTGAAGAATCAAGACACTTATTCTCTTTCACAAGAACCAAGACATAAATTCAGAACTGCTAGGGTACTTGTATCTTCTATCGACGAACAATATGATGCTGATTTAACATCTGTGGAAAATTTAAAGAAATACAACGATGGTGTGCGATTTCTGTTGTTTGTGATTGATATATTTAGCCGTTACCTATGGGTAAAACCTTTGCCTGACAAAACAGCTAAATCAATTTTACAATCTATTAAGGAAATTTTCGCAGAAAGAAAGCCCTTTAAACTGAGAACGGATAAAGGATCAGAATTCAACAACCGATTTTTGAAGAAATATTTAAAAGAAAGCAACGTGTATTACTTCACTACACAAAATACACCAAAAGCGAACTACGTTGAGCGTGTCCAGAAAACCATTAAAGTCAAGTTGTACAGAATGATGAGACAAAAGAGATCATATCGGTTTGTTGATGATTTACAAAAAATAGTGGACAATTATAACGCCTCACCACACCGAAGTTTGAACAACGTAGCTCCTAAAGATGTAAACAAGCAAAATGAGGCAGATCTATTTGCCTACATGTACTTGAGAAAACCGAAAAAATATCAAGGAAGAATACTGTTCCAGCTTAAGAAAGGTGATCTTGTGCGTATTTCTCACATCAAACACCCCTTTCGAAGATCCTACCAAGAACAATTTACAAGAGAAGTATTCAAGATAAATCATAGGCAGTATAAAGATGGACTCCCTATGTATTCTCTACAAGATTTAAATAACCAACCCATTTCAGGATTGTTTTACAGTTCTGAATTACAAAAAGTAGAAAAAGATGAAAATAGTTTATGGTTTATCGATAAAATTTTAAAACGTCGAAAACGGGCTGGGAAATTAGAGTATTACGTATCGTGGGATGGGTTTCCTTCTTCATTTAATTCTTGGGTTTTGAGCGAAGAAGTCAAAGAAACATGATCGTGTATTTAAAAAGTGACGAAAGTAATAGTTATTTTCCCGACAATAAGCCATGGAATTTCAAAGTAAGAATGGATTCACCACTTATTTTTCAAGGAATCTGGAAAGTGGCATTAACTGACTTTTATGCAGTCGGCTTAAAAACGCCAACAAAAATATTAAATATTTTCAGCAATATTTCTGACACAAGTATTCTTGGTGGATATCGCAGACAAATTTTACGTCGTGTTGCAACCGAGAAAGACAGTCAATGGAATATTTGTGTTAATACACCGTTTTACCTGCGAATGTGTTTGAATGAAATATATGAATTTGACATACGTATAAAAGATGTAAACGATCAAGAAGCTTCATTCTTACAAGAACCAACGTTGCTGACGCTTCATTTCGTGCGAGAACAATGAATTCTGCCCTGTATGTACCAGACCCCCAAAAATGGATAAAATATTTCGAGAAAAAAACACCAGATACTTTCAAAATAGATAATTCTACAATTAAATTAACTTCACCAGTTCAAAGTGTGGTGGACAGAGCGAAATCAGAGTTGAAACGTATAAATATGGAAACACCATCCACTTCAATCATTACAACGCCGACTACCGACAGTTACAGAACAAAGCAAGGTGGTAAACAAAACAAAATATCGACAACTAAAACGAACTCCAAACAAAGACGTCAATCCACAAAAAACAAAAAACCCGGATTAAGAATTAAGAAAAAACAGCCAAAGGTGGTGAACAAATCTAGAAAAAACAACTCGGAAAAATCTAGAAAAAACAACTCAGAAAAATCTAGAAAAAACAAGTCGGGAAAATCTAGAAAAAAAAGCTCGAAATCATCTGGAGTAAAACAAAGTCCTAAAGATATATTCCAGTAATCATGTCAGTGCTGAACAGTGAGGCATTTCACGAGGGTGTTCCATCAGGATTACAGTTATTCGACTTACCACCAACTCAGGTGGCTGTCAACAATGTCACCTACCAAGAAATCCGACCATCATCTCAAGTAACGGATGGCAGCCCTATTGAGTTTGTAATTAACACTAACAATTCTGTCGAGTACATTGATTTGAAAGGCTCTCAGCTGTACGTCAAGGTCAAGGTACTCAAAGCTGATGGAAGTAATCTTCCCAAAAACGAAAAGGTGGGACCAGTCAACCTATTTTTACAGTCACTGTTTTCATCATCAGAAGTGACTCTACAAAACAAAATTTCAGTGACATGTAACAACAACCCATTCTCCGCAATCATTAAAACGTTGCTGAATTTAGACGATGCAACGACAACAACGCAAGCCTCAACACAACTATTTTATGCAGATGATCATGACCACCCAGAAGACCCAGACCCCGCAGGAAAGAACAACGGTTTAACAGTGCGGTCGCAGTATATTTCTGAGTCTAAAGTATATGATTTACAGGGACCATTATTCCATGACTTTTTCCAGTTACCGCGGTACATGTTAAATCAGGTGGATGTGAAATTAAAGCTTTTCCGATCCTCTCCTGCTTTCTCACTTCTTTCTGGAGAGACGAGTCCTGCATACAAAATCGTTATATTGGATATCATCTTGCTAGCAAGGAAAATTTCTGTGTCACCATCGGTGATATACGCACACAATGAAATGTTACAGCACACCAACGCAAAATATTTTTACCCCAAAACTGATACACGAATACAAAGCATTGCAACCGGAAGCACAACCTTCCACTGGGAAAATTTATTCCAAGGACAAAAACCTAACAAGGTTGTGGTTGGATTTGTGAAGTCAGCTAGTATATCAGGCAATTATGTAACAAACCCCTTTGACTTTTTAAATTGTAACATTACTTCCATATGTCTGTATGCTGATGGAATGTCTGTTATGGGTAACCCATTAAAACTTGATTTCAACAATGGCACATCTGTTGTCAGAGCTTACACCAATTTGTTTGTGTTAACAAACAAATGGAATCAAAACGCTGGTATGAGCATTACTAGAGAACAATTTGTTAGAGGATCGACTTTGTTTGCCTTTGATTTAAATCCATATTTTCATGACTTCATACCCTTACTTCAATCTGGAAATGTTAAGCTAGAAGTTCAGTTTGGAACAGCATTAACTGAAAACATATCATGTATTGTATATAGTGAGTCATTGGGTTATTTTGAAATTACAAAGGATAGAGATGTTATTATGTAAAGACCTTAAGATTTGACATTGGTGATTGCGTATATGTAATATTGTAGTAATCTATGCTAATGTTTTCTGTATTTTTTTCTGTATTTTTCTGTAAATATTTTCTGTATTTTATATGTAAATATTTTCTATATCAACTGGTGTTTACTTTTTCAATAAATTTACAAAATGAATATCCGAGTTTGTGTTTTATATAAACTGTATACTGTATTAAATATTTAGTTAGTTTGTGTTACAACACCACCATGGACGCATTAAAATTTATCACTCCAGCGATCTGTATCGTAGCTGGAAGTTCTTCATCAGGCAAATCAACATTAGTTTTTGAAATTTTGAAACATAATGACACTATGTTTACCGAACAGCCTGTGCAAATTATTTACGCATACGGCGCATGGCAGAGAAAATTTGAAGAAATGCAACAGACTATTACAAATTTACAATTTTTTGATGGATTGCCAACGAAAGAAAATTTAGAATCGTGGTCATTAGATGGAAAACATCGAATTTTAGTGTTAGACGATCTTATGAGTTCGGCAGAAAAGGACACAAATACGTTGGATTTGTTTACAAAGCACAGTCACCACATGAATTTTTCAGTGTTTTTTATCGTACAAAACTTATTTTCTGGTGGAAAATATTTTAGATGTATCTCTCTACAATCACATTACTTTATTTTATTCAAAAATAGAAGAGATGAACAACAGATACAAACTTTTGCCAGACAATTATTTCCCTCCAACATACATTATTTTATGGATGCTTATAAAAAAGCAACACAAGACAAATACTCATATATCTTAATCGATATAAGTCCACACAGCAACCCAGAATACTCATTACGAAGCCACATTTTACCAGGTCAAGTTGTTAGTATATTTGTACCGAAAAAATGAGTATGTTTGTTAAGAAAGAAAAATATTTTATTTTGCTGTTACTATCCACAACAAGAAAACAGCAACTTGCATTAGTAAAAAGCATAACGGATCGTCAAATTCAAGTACTTGTGCAGATTGTATATAATGTCATTCACGGAATTCGTTCTTTACCTGAAGACGATAAAAAGAAGCTGCAACGATATAAAACTTCTATTCGACACTTTATTACCAAAAGTGTAACTACGAAAAAAAGAAAAGAACTCCTAACAAAATATTTAAAGTATTTTATTTTGATACTAAAACCTGTGATTAAGGAATTATAATGGCGGAAGAAATGACTCTAGTGTCTAAACACAAGTACGAACAGTTATTAGAGGAATTAAAACAATTAAAAACTAAACAGATGTCAACAGAAAAAGAACTCAAAACAAATCCAATAGAAAGCAGTGTTCATGAGAGCAAAATCATTCCAACAGAAAACGATGGAAGCAGAATCATTCCATCAAGCAACGGTGAAAAAAACAAGAAAAAAACAGAACAGCCACATTATTTTGTTGAAAACAGTTTTCAACAATTATTTTCACCTAACAAATCAACATCTAACAAAATATTTCACGATCGCTCTTTGGTGACACAAGTTGTAAACACTAGGCAGATAGGTCAACGTGATAAAAAGCAAGGACAATCAATCAAACGTTTAGCGCGAAAAACTCAAGGTTGGAACACTAAACCCGCCACACAAAAAATAGTTCAAGGTCGCAGTGATAAAGGTGAAGGTGATGTTAAACGCCCTAAAAGTAGAAAGCGAACCAATCATTTAAAATGGGTCAATTATTTAGTATAAGTTGATGACTTTGAAGATCAAACTTCATTCTCTCAACAAATCTTATACGAGCAACATGGAAAATTCACCGACTTGGAGCAGTGCTGATGAGGAAGAAATTATAGAATGGGCTGATCGTGTAGAAAAGCAAAAATACAAATGCGATCTGTGTGATCAGATGTTTCAACATAAAAAAACACTGAATCGACATCTGCTTTCACACACGTATTTTGTAAAGTGTTATATTTGTGGACAAAAGTTTAGAAGAAAAGACTATTTGAAGAAACATTTAAAGAATGTACATGGTGTAAATAATCGAACATTTCAATGCAATCACTGTCCTGCAAAGTTTGATAATTATGAAGAATTGCTCAATCACGTAGTTACTACACATCCTCTGAACCCATCCAGCAACAACAACAAGCACCACCAACCTAATGGCAATCAGCAACCCTCATCGTCATCAACAGAAACAACACGCGATGTAAATATTACTTCTGCATTAAATAACAGTGCAGAAATTGCTCGCATAGAGCCACAAGGATCAGAGCAGAATGATTTACTTGGATTTTTAGCTAATACACGATTAGTGATACATGAATACCTTCTCTCTAGAGTGACTCAACAACCTATCAAGTGGTATTTAACTGTTCAAATTGAATTAGAGCGGTTAACCTCAGACGGGGATAATACAGTGTCAACACCTCACTTTAGAAGTAGGACATTCATATTGTTAAACCCAGACACTTACAATGAACATGATTTGAATGAAGCGCTACAGAAAATAATAAAAAGTTTAGAAGAATTCATGCGAAACGGATCTGGCTGGGTGTTGAAGAAAGTGTTACATCTTGAAATTCATACTGTTAAATACATGCCGTTGAAAGCCAGTAGCTATATTCCACTACCTAAAACATTACAACTCAGAAGTTCTATCCTGAATATTAAAAATGAAGACCAGAAATGCTTTCACTGGAGTGTATTGGCAGCTCTACACCCTTGTGGTTCTACAAATGTTCAAGACTATATACTGTATGAACAGGAACTCAATATGAAAGACATTCCATCACCAGTCTCTATCTCCAAAATGGAGAAATTTGAACAACAGAACCCACAAATTTCAATCAACGTGTATGGGTTTGAAGACAGAGAAATATTTCCTATGAGAATAACGAAACAAAAAGGAAGGTTTTATCATGCAAATTTGTTGTTTTTACAAGTTGGAGGTAGGACACATTACTGTTTGATACAAGATTTGAACAAATTTTTGTATAGAACTAAATCAACAAAGAATAAAACATTCTTCTGTCATTACTGTTTACATGGGTTTATACGTCAGGATTTACTTGATAACCACATTGACTATTGTTCTACCAACGGTCCACAAAAAGTGGAATTACCGCAACCTGGTGACAATATCTTGCAGTTTAAGGATTATGAAAAGACATTGCGTGTACCGTTTATCATCTATGCTGATTTTGAGTGTTTAAATACACCAATAAAAGATAAAAATCATGTGTCAACTCAACCACCTCGTGCGTTTGCCTATAAAGTCGTATGCGAAGATGCACAATATACCAAACCTACTATCACTTACGTTGGTGAAGACGCCAGTGAACAATTTTTACATTCAATGATACAAGAACAAGAAAAAATACAAAGCATATTATCAACTATACAACCTATGAATTTAACACCGGACGAACAACAGAAATTTGCAACCGTAAACCGTTGTTGTATTTGTGAGAAACCTATATCTATCTATGATAAACAATATGAACGAATTGTACGACACCACAATCATTTGACAGGGAAATTCATCGGTGCTGCGCATAACGTTTGCAATGTGAACTGTAAACAAGCCGAGTTTATTCCTGTTGTGTTTCACAATTTACGTGGATATGATTCCCACCTTATCATGCAATCTGTTGGATTGTTCAAAGACAAAAACATTAACGTGATAGCAAATAATATGGAGAAATACATTTCTTTCTCGTTGGGATCACTAAAATTTATAGATTCTCTCCAGTTTATGAATTCAAGTCTTGAGAAATTAGTGGAGAATGTGAAATTAAGCGGCGGCCGTTGTTTTAAGTTATTCTTTGAAGACTTCCCAAACGCAACCCATGCGAACCTATTGTTGAGGAAGGGTGTGTTCCCTTATCAGTACATTGACTCCATGGAACGATTAAAAGAAACTAGTCTACCACCACGTGACGCATTCTATTCAGACTTAACCAAACAAACGATATCTGAAGAAGATTATGAACACGCATGTAACGTGTTTTCTACTATGAACATGCAAACTCTAGAAGACTATATGGTGACATATGTGAAGACAGATGTGAGTTTACTAGCATGTGTGTTTGAAGAGTTTAGAAATGTGTGTCTCTCCAAATACAATTTAGACCCAGCCCATTATTATGGAGCTCCTGGATTAAGTTGGAGTGCATGTTTGAAAATGACCGGTATGAAATTGGAGCTATTGACAGATATTGATATGGTGTTGTTTATTGAAAAAGGTGTGCGTGGAGGTGTGTCACAAGTGTCCAATCGACTGAAAACTGCCAATAACCCTTACTTAAAAGATCATGACTGTTCAAAACCTACATCCTACCTGTGTTATGAAGATGCCAACAATCTGTACGGATGGGCTATGAGTCAATATCTCCCTCTTTCTGATTTTCGTTGGCTCAATGAACAGGAAATCAAGCAATTTGATATTCACTCAGTCTCAGAAAACAGTGATACTGGTTACATCTTAGAAGTGTCGCTCGAATATCCAGCATCTTTACATGACTTCACCAACGATTATCCTCTCTGTCCAGAGAAAATGCATGTACCCGACGATGATTTATCTCCCTACTCAAAACGCTTATGGCAACAGCTACATGGAACGGAAGCTTTAGATCATTTCTACCCTAAACGCTCAAAAGTGGAGAAATTGGTGTTGTCATTAAGCGATAAAGACAAATATGTGGTACATTATCACACCCTTCAACTCTACCTTCAGCTAGGAATGCGAATTAATCAAGTTCACAGAGTTCTACAATTCCACCAAGAACCATACCTCAAACCTTACATCGACTTCAACACAGAATGTAGGAAGACAGCTAAATCAGACTTTGAAAAAGACTTCTACAAGCTTCTCAACAACGCCATTTTTGGTATGTTTTTAAATATTATACATGTACAAAAAGATTTTCAATATATTTTAGATAAGTTTTATTACATATCAACACCTTCTGTATTAACATCTTTGAAGAAATTTACTTATATTGATTTATTATGTTTTTTTTTCAGGAAAGACGCTGCAAAACTGTAGGAAATACGTAGATGTGAAACTGGCTCACACCGAGAAAAAATTGCAGAAATACGCAGCCAAATCCACATTCCAACGGCTGAAAATATTTAGCGAAGACCTTGTTGCAGTAGAGTGTAGTTACACCAAAGTCAATTTTGTTCAACCTGTGTATTGCGGGATGGTGATTTTAGATTTAGCGAAGTACCTCATGTACAATTATTATTACAATCATCTTAAATTACTCTACCAAGACAGATTAACTTTACTGGCGACAGACACTGATAGCTTTATGTTTTATGTGGAAACAGAGGATGTGTATAAAGATATGTTACACAATATTCACTTATATGACACTTCAAACTACCCAACAAACCACCCATTGTTTAGCAACGACCGAAATAAAGTGATTGGAGTGTTTAAAGATGAGTTGGGTGGTGTGCCTATGAAGGAGTTTGTTGCGTTACGGCCCAAAATGTATAGCTATATTTATGACAAAAACGATCAAGAAGTGAATGAAAAACGGTGTAAAGGAATATCTCGCGCTGTTGTGAAAAAGGAATTGATGCATGAACACTATAGAGACACATTACTGAACAGTAAACAATCGAAACACACCATGTTTGGATTGAGAAGTGATCATCATATTATGTACTGTGATAAAATAACAAAAACTTCACTCAGTGCTTTTGACGATAAACGATACTGGTTAGGCGATGGAATCGCCAGTTTAGCCTATGGGCATTATAAAATTCCTTAATTTGTGAAAACTTGAAATATGTTAATGTTTTACTACTAGTTTTATGTTAAGTATTAGATAGAACATCATTTATGTATATAGTTTGAGTTGTTTATAATTAAAAGTAGTGTTTAGAAAAAGAAAGTGTGTCTGTTGTTTATAATACTGGTAAACCTTTTCCTTCTGTACAAAAATACAGAAGAAACACTTCCTTTATAATATACCAATTTACCGCTTCGCCGTAAAACCTCAATAAACATTAAACTACACTATGTTCTCAATAATTTATCTCTATCGGCCCAAAGTTTGTGGTTAGTATATACTGCTTTCTTACACTAGCTATACATTTGTTCGCATAGTATTCATAAGGTAAAGATAAACCCAAGATAAATCAATGTCTTTTTACTTTGTGCATGTGAATACACCCTCTCTATTTGTAGTACCCGTCTAAACCAATACAAACAATCTTTCGCCATATAGATTTTCATTCATGTATATTTCAATAAACACGTTCATATACAGAAGAATACACTGTAGACTACAACCAGTTTCAAACGAATGATTTATAATAAACCCGAATTTAAAATCACGTCTCCAGTATAATCTTCTGTATGGACAGTGTCCTTTCTTTGGGGGATCATTAAACCAGAATTTAATTATTTACAAATACAAAAACTCATTAGACGTGAATCGATAGCTACATCGGATGTTTAAACTGGGAATGTACTATCGCGTCTAAAGAGCATTAATATTTATAAATAACTTTGTCTTCTGAAACAATTAACTAATAGATATAAAAAACAACATTCTTTATGTTTCACTATTTAATAATTACATCAAATACTGTGGACACAAATTAGATTTTACAAAAATACAATTATATTATAAACCCAGAATGTAGAAAGTGCTTGAATACTAAGTACAATCTAATAAAAATATATACATGTACAACATTAACTTTAAGCTTTGCAATGTTAATTTTTCAGCAAATTTGTTCAATTTCTAATTGTCATACAACCACTTATCGAACTCTTCGTTGATCCCACAATTGTCTGGCGTTATGGACTCAAATATATTCCTGTACACCTGCGGTTGTGGACTTGACGATGTTTGCACTTTTGGGGCCACAGTCAACGAGTGTGGCAACGGTTGGTTTGTAAATGTTGATGCTACATAGTTCGGTTCAGTAAGCATCATGGGTGGTGTCGAGGTTGCTAAGAGTTGCCGTAGGAGTTGTGAGGAACCCGTTTGTTGGGGTTGTGTGGGTGTATAACGCAATGGTTGCGCAGTTGTTTCCGTAGCTGTAGAACGCAATGGTTGCGCAGTTGTTTCCGTAGCTGTAGTTAACGAAAGGAGTGGATGACCACACACTGGGGACGATGTCTGCCCTAGTGGCTGTTCTAGTGGTGATGGGCCTGTTGGCACCACTTTTGGGTCATACTTCCTGACCCATCTATTGCCCTCCCTAACTAGCTTCATGCGAAGCGGTGAATGCTCTACTCGACGGCGCTTCGGTGGAGGAGCATTTTCTTTATCAATGTCCCCACCACTTCGTTTCCTCGAGGATGTATCCTGGAAAAATACAAAGAATAAACTATTTTATACATAACATTAATGATTATATAATTAACTAGGAGGGTTGCAATAAACTCATTTATCATGTCTATATTTTCAACGTAAGAATTATGTGTTACTTAAAATGGAACAAGTAAATAAGTTCTAGTTAATTGATCCCTGGGAAGAAATAGGTCTCAAAATTGGAAAAAGACGGTCTCGGTTTGGTCGAGGATGTTCATTGACAGTAATGGCAATTTTGACTTTTGTCAAATCATACATCCAATCATTTATCATCTTATCTTTTAGTACAATAACTATAGATTACTTTGAGCACTTAGCAAATAACAACATTGATAATTAATACATAATACAGTAAACTTACCGCTAGAAATCTGCATCGTGGTATAAAATCCTTGATGTCTTGTACCATGTTTTCAAACCCTTCCAAAGGCATAGACACAGTACTGTTCTTAAAAGTGTCTGTTAAGTGAACATACACATCAGCCTTGAAAGGCACTGCTACGAGTCTATACCTATTTGAAATATTCATACTAACTCGCAGTACATTTTTAGTGGTATTGTCTACCATTTCAAAAACACGATGAGACGACATTGTTACTGTGGGTGAAACAGGCTGTTTTGCAGGGCTCACGAGGTTTTATAGTTTGAGAACCGCTTGCTGAAAATTGCGCCATAATTTTTTATTGGTTGTTACAGAGTTTGAAGTCATGTGATGAGAAAATGTCGGGATTAAACTCCATATCAAATTGGCGCTAATCACTCTGATTGGTTAACTATGGTTGAGCGAAGCTTTCATGCGATATGATCGTAAAAATTTTAATGAATCAAAGGTTATTATATTATACGTTCATTTCTGTGTCAGAGTCCACTCAAGACCGAATTACAACCATCGTAATCATGAATCCTCAAGATATGATGGGACGTTGTACGGAGTGTGGTCAACCAGCATATATCACGTGTTTTAGATGTGCTGCCATATTAAGCACAAATGGGGAAAAGCATAATTGTCCCGAGACAGATGAAGATGAGGGGTTCGAGGAGTTAGACGAAGAACTCTGCTTAAAGTGCGAAGATAGGCTGTATCCCATTAAAGAACATCCTTTCCTGGCCTAATTTCAATCACAACGGCTCTTTTTAGAGCCACCTTTCACTTCATGGTCTGTTATTAAAGAGAAGCCCCACACCCCTGCAAGCGTACACAAGTGTGTGTGTGTGTGCGTGTGCGTGTGTGTGCGCGTGTATGCATGCGTGCGTGTAAACGCGTGTGGGAGTATTTAATCAAATAACTAATGGAAGCTTCGAACATCCATTTAAAAACGCAATAATTAAATACATTTTAGAGATAACAACAACAATTCAGAACAGAATGCAGAACACTATTCCCAACAGCTAGTCTATGTTTCATCTTGCATAACTAACCTACTGACCACTAGCCATTCGCTGAAACGTGTAAAAGATTAGCTTTAGAAGATGTCATGGTGCCAAATTTACTTTAAACGTTCCATAATCTCACTAACATTCGTACAGCTCTAACAGCTTTGACACCATGCCAAACAGTTTTTCTCTTATTTAACATATGAATCGATGAATACACAGTTTCTCAAAAGCCGTATGCCACAGGAAAACTATCATCATTGTACAAATTCATGATTATTCTATCTTCATTGCTTGGTGCTTCGTAAAGCAATTGGTAGAATGCCAAAACATAATCCTACAGAGTGGCATAGTCTACAGTTATCTATATAAGTGTAAGAATTAATTTTATCACTCAATCAAGTAATGTTTCTTTCCAAGATTATCGTATCAATATGTGACCTTTATGATAAGTTCAAGTCTTGTGACTAACCTTCTGACCTCTACTAGCAGAGAAAATACGCTCCATAGCAGAGTAGATCAGGTGTCATTGGTTAGACATAAGGAATGTGAAATAACAGTGGCAAGACCTTTGCTTTTTATGATAACTTTGAAGACTTTGTTAATTTGTAAAGATGATGTATTTTCTTCGGATTTCTTTCTTTATTTGTCTAATACAATGCAATGAACTAATTACAATAAGGTGCAAAGATGGAAATGTAATATATATGGTGGAATGTGACTTTACTGAAACTGGAATTTATTATTTGGAATACTTAGATGCTGAAGTGAGAAGTGTAAGATTTAACAAATTAACAGACAGTAGTGTACTCCTCCCAAATCATGTTCAAGAACTTATAATCACACACTCGGAATTTGATACATTTTTACCTTGTCAACATATTGTGACGGCAGTAGGAGTTACTTTAAAAATTGAAGATCAAGATTTGGAAATACACTGTGTAAGTATTACACATATTAACTTATTTATATACGATTTAATTATTACTCCATAAGATTCTGTATTACAGGTATTCCTTTATTAATATACATTTTAAGTATTACTTAATAAGAAAAAGGGATCTTAATGTATCGAGTGTAACAATGCAAAAATAAAAGAAGAAAGTTTGTTTATAAAAGAACACTATAATCATGTTTTATTAATGGTAGAAGATAACATGTATAAACGGATACAAGTAAGCTATGATCATGTTTTATTAATGGTAATAGGAAAAGAACATGACTATTTTGTTAAATATCTAACGGTACTTTATGTGCTTACAGTCGTCCTCATCATCAAACAACAGACTTCCATCCTCGATGTCTACATCTACAGTTACAGACCGCAGTATACAACCAGTAACGTTTGCTGGTGACCTAACTCCACAACTGACCACAGAAGAACCACAGTCGTCCTCATCATCAAACAACAGACTTCCATCCTCGATGTCTACATCTACAGTTACAGACCGCAGTATACAACCAGTAACGTTTGCTGGTGACCTAACTCCACAACTGACCACAGAAGAACCAGAATGTACACACACCTCATGTTTAACAACAACAAAAGAATCTGCAGAAGCGCATGTTACAGGTATTAATGTAACTGCTATAGCTACATTTAATGCACAACGGAACAATTCTGCATATTTCAGTTTTATTGGTATTGGAGTTTTAATAATTATTGTAGCTATTATAGCAATTTGGTATCAATATAAACGCAAAAGATCAAAGATAACTTGCAGTAGAGCTAATATTTATCTAGATCCTATACGAAATACAGTATATCAATCGACAACAGAACCGTTACCAAATCATTTATAAATACGAAGATATTGAAAATAAAAATAACAATTTACAATCATCTGAATATGTAATTGTTTGTTTTTCTATGTTTAGCAAACATCAAAATCGTCATCCCAATTGCAATCGTCTCATTTGTCATCATCCTCATCCTACTCATCATCATTATCATACTTAGACGACGCCAGCGACATAGACTCCCGCAGACAATAACCGTAAACCCAGAGCTATTATCTAATGAAGATGAAATTGAAGATGAAACTTTGTTTAGTATTACATCAGAATCGGAAAGGTATGGATTAGGTCGACTTGGTCATCAGCGTGGCAGAGTAAAACAGAACGCTAAACAGGAATAATGTTTTCTACATTTCAGGTTTCATTACGGGGTGTATCATCATTATGGTGGTCTCTGTAACTACAATTTTGAGAGACATTATGAACATGATTTTAACAAAAATTGAAAGATACTTAATTCAACGAGTCCTTGAAAGTAAAATTATGAAAATGATTGTGAATATTATTACAAAAGCATATAAACACTTAAAAAATCTACACAGACGATACACATTTCAGCAAAGACGGTATCCCCTTAGACAAAGACATCAAACTAATTTCTATGGTGTTGTGAGGCGTTACTAACCATATTCGCTCATATCGTCTTCATTAACTGCATTTCTGTCAATAGCGACTTCATCACATTGTTAAGGATTAGTGTTTAGATACTCATATGCATACTGTTATTCTTTTCTTGTCATTTTGAAACAATCGTGTGTATACTTTAATTAAAACTGTGATTCTGTTTTATGTTTTGTTACCATCTCTCAATCATGTTATGCATACTGTTATTCTTTTCTTGTCATTTTGAAACAATCGTGTGTATACTTTAATTAAAACTGTGATTCTGTTTTATGTTTTGTTACCATGTCTCAATCATGTACATATCCATGATTTTTTAGAGATCATAATTATGTTACAGTTATATGTATACTTCAACTGTGATTCTTTTCATTTTAGAAAGCTTTCTTTGATGTTTACGTTTTGTTAGTAGTCTATAATCATATGTATACTGTAATTAAAACTATGCATTGAAATCTACAATCATGTAAATATTTGTGATATTTTAGAGATCTCAATGTTGCAATCATTTTTGTACTTAAACTGTGATTTTGTAGTTTTGGTAGATTAGTTTTTATACTGATGTTATTTATATTGTTATTCAAATAAAAATTTTACAAAAAGAATGAACCATTTTGTTCTGTTTAATATGACAATTGTATAGCTTGATTTCCCGCTTAAAAATAATCAGAAATATAGGTCATTGAACTAATTCTCAGCCGCTATATTATAGAGCAGAAAATCCAATTAAAAACTTACCGCCAAGAAATGAATGCGTTATCCTTATTCAATAAGAACAAGTTGGCGTATTATTCTAAAACGACCCCATTTCGTACTGTTTGCCGCGAAAATACATGTATCTATGTGCGAATGACAAAATGTCATACCTGGGTTAACCACCCGACATAGCCTTTTGGCCAGTGATTGATGAGTTTCGTGGTGTATCTATATGAAACTTGAGCGCAAAACTGTCTACAAATGATTTATCAAAAATTGTTAAACTTGCTTAGCTAGTGCTACCACACTTAAGTGATTAGTACAACGCTATGACTGTAGCTTAACAGCCTTATTCAAACGAATACTAAAAGTAATTGGTTGGAGGTAGATCTAACAACTGTGAAATGTTTGTATAAACTAAAACCATTTGCTATGCAGGGAAACAGGAATAGGTAAATATACCTAGCGCATCAACTGTTAGGCTTCAAAGTTTTGTGTTATTAAACGAACTATCGGGCCAGTCTATTATTCTGCTGCACAATTCCCGCTTACTTGACCTGGCTGGCGTCGTAGTAGATTATGTAATTCTAAAGCTATGTCAATCATTTATATCAGTACAGGCTCGATGGCATCGTAGTAAACAAGTTACAATAATGGTTCGAAGGTAGCAACTTCATATAAAATATCTGTGTTAATGCGGTCACTGTCGTAGAATATATGGTATCTCCTAGGTAAACAATTTAATGGCCAATGCATAGATAGTTCACCTCCCGCCATGTGTGACCTCAGAAAAGTGTTAAAGTTCGGCGCTCATCGGGTCATGCATTTATCCCATTGAACATCTGAGGTCAATGCTCTACAGAAGTATTTGCACTGGAGCGTTGTGCCCTTCTATGTAACAGATACAATCCATAGGTAAATAACCTATTGATAAATGAATTTAACAAAGCGTAATCTTTTATCTAGATGTTATAGAAATTGCGCGAGAGGGAAAAAAAGGTTCCCGCTTAAAAAATCCTGTATTTACATTTGGCGGGTAACATGACCTGGGTCATGGACGTGTGCACTAATAACCTAGATTAGGTGACCTAGGGGAAAGAACTAGGACGCTGATCTAGATCGCAGACTGGAACCGACGGAACCGCCCGCAAAACCCCTAGTTTGCTACTACTGATAAAACAATGAATACTACATTGTAGCGATTTATAGTTTAATGTGTAGTAGAAACTAAACTTTATTCAATCTAAACAAAACAATATCTTTAAGCAACATACAGCATAAGAAGTTTATTATTTATGAAACGTAAAGCTAGTTTTTGACATTCTCTTAAAAAAATTTGTTCTTTTTGTAGTTCAAAGATGGATTTGATAAAAGACATAAACAATACATACAGAAACCTGATAAAAAGAATCGAGTTCACTGTGTTTGTATGGTGTTGGATATGACTTCGGTTGATGAACTACCCGAGAAGACTGACAGAACGTTTAAACAACTTATAGAATGGCTACACAAGAAAGGTAACATGAACTCCTCTGACATTACCAACACTTTTTAATTGAAAGAAACAGTTGTCTATTTTAAAACCAAAACAAATATACTGAAATTTTGATTTGAATAGCCTTATTAAAAACATAACCTACAAAGACACCTATCCCTGATTTTTAATGCTCTTCATGCAGTGCTATAAAATATTTAAAAAAGTGCAAGTTGAATCGAAACATCAAGTTAAACCTGAAATTTAAATTGTTGGTATAAAATGATTTGAGCTTGTTTACTTTCTAATTTTAGACATTATACGCCAAATCGTTTTCTCAAAGGGAGCCCAGTTTGTCCAAAACATTGAAACTTACTGTTATGTGGATCTCAAGTTAAATATATACAACCAAATAAGTTTCTCCATCTACATTTACCTCAGCATTAATATTTACAGATCATTTCCTTCAGTTACGAGTAGACTTTACAGTAGAGTGACATTTCAGATAACTGCAGCATTTGTACCTCTAAGAATTGCATATGTAAATAAAATGATACATGTAGGCTCCTAGTCTTCTGTTATTCAATTTAAGGTGTTGAAATAATTTTTTTCAAAGAATAGGTGATTTCGTGAGAAAGAAATGTAATTATAAAATTGGTTTTAAATAAGGTTTAAATAAAAAAAATCAAACACTGATGAAGACTTATTAAAATAACAGAACTAGCCAGAGAAATTGAAACATGTTAATCAAATCGACATATGCGGATATCTGAATGACTTTGACAAACAAGGATATATTAGTAAAGAAGACTTCTTTATAAATTAACTTACTATTATTTGATCCATGATAGAAAATTCAACGTAGTATTTACATGGTTTGCTTGTGTTTGGTATTTCTAAATATTTACATTCCTATTGATTTCTTCGTTTAAAAAAATTCGGTTCATTTTGCATGAACCGCATGACCCGTAATGACGTCAGTAACGTCATGGCTGTTACTATTGAAAACTCCCACGTATTACTCCCCCTTTTCACTTAATACTAATTTTTGAAAGCGCTCGACTTACGTTTATTTAAAGAAAAAAATGAATAAAATGTAAATATAAGTAATGATTCTTATTTTGGTGCGGTTCATGCAGATTGGACGTGCACGCGAGAGCTGGCAAATTTACCATAAAGCGCTAGCGCGCTTTATGGATTTGCCAGCTCTCGCGTGCACGTCCAATCTGCATGAACCGCACCAAAATAAGAATCATTCCTTAAACTGTCACACAGAGCAATGTATTTATAAAGTTGTTTTTTTCTTTATTAATGTCGCTTTTTTCATTTGACAACAAAATTCTTCATTTTAAATCACGCCTTGTTTGCCTGTTAATTGCTAATATTAGTTGTTTTCTTTCTGGCAGGAATTCCTTTGGTTTTGATCCTTACAAAAAGCGATAAACTTACTCCAGATGCTGCAATGGACACTGTTGAAATATATTCAAGAACACTCAGATCCAAACAAAATGACATCCAGGAAAAGAAAATCGAAATAGCGAAAAAGTTTAAAATAAAGGAGGAAAGAGTTTTTCTAGTCCACAATTATTTCGAGAGAGAGAAACTTCTCCCAGAAAGGAATGTCCTTTTGCTAAGTATGTTTGTTTATGTTTCAAGACCATGTGTATATGTCAGTTTTGCGCGCATTAAAAACGTTAAATGTGTTTTAAAATGTAATTGCCATACAGTGGATAATACGCTCAAATATCTTGGACCTGACATACAGAAAATGTTGATACAAAATCCTAGAGACTCAAAACCATTTCAGTATCTGTCTGAACAATAACTGTTATTTAGTTAAGTGCTATTTGAGGAAAACTGGTGTCTTAAGGGACCCCTAACATTGCAAATGGCGAAAACTTGCATATATTCAAAAATGAATTTTGGGGAAAATATTGATTGCCATCTAGATTTTAGTGAAGAAATGTATTTATCTTAGGATGTCTTAACGTTTGCAAGCTCGGTTAAGTCTTGTTCTTCTTCTAATTATCAAGCACCTACTAAAACAAAAGAAATAAGAAAACTTGAAAAACAAAATTTAATATTCTTTTTTCAATAACTTAAAACATAATAATTAATATGACTCATGTTTTTTGTTCATTAAGTATCTATTAATATACATGTTACGTTTTGTCACAAAATATGATAAAAATGACCCATATCAAGTAAATCAGTTGATTCATACCGTATCATGGTCCAGGGGCATGAATTCTTTCGCAACATGTTGTAAAAGCGTGTGCGATGCAATCACTTTCATGAACTTGTAAAGCATCGTTTTGGGGGAAAAACTGTCATTGAAATTCCTAATTAGAAAGGAACGTTTTCCTTTCCTCTTTTAAATCTATGAGTTTAATTGTGTTTTGAAACAATAGTAATCACCATAATCCTATTTATTTTACTTTAGAGGCCTTCCTGGAAATTATTCAAATGGGAAAGATGAAACTGTCTGCTGGCGATGCTTCAGACGACAGCGATGCTGACAACAAGACTTAAAGCATTTGAAAAATCAAAAATTATCTGTGCTTATGGTTTCTGTGATCTAGAAAAAATTACTTTAAGTTCACTGCTTATTGAAGAAGATATAGAAGTCCACTACTTGGCTGTATACATGCAATTTAAAAAAATCAACTGGTTCAAAAGATAAGAAACAGATTGACGGTATATATTTAAACGTTCTAAAAATAAGGGTATGTGCTTACTAGTAGGAATAAAACATTCAGTTAGGTTAGTCTGCCCTATCTGATACATAATTGTGTCAGGTTTGTATGTTTGCTTGTTTTCGTACCATCATGTTAACAACTTTTTATATGTTTTTACAGTTTCCAAAATGTCGCTGTACATGTTAATTTATTCGTTAGTCTTTCCCAGGATGACTAGATATCATGGTGATCAGTTGTATGTCCTTTACAACTAATACACTTATATCTTTTGTACATATATATCCTGCTTTACATAAACTTATATATTTATAATTAAGGATTTATCTTTCTTGTTCAAGGTTGTGCATCAATGTTACGCGATGGTTTTCAGTTTAAAGTTTTAGTTTGTACGGAAGAGTATACTGACCCCCCTTAAATCTTTTATAAGGGTAAAATTGTAAGGAATATACATAATATCACTATATATTTATATATTTTTATTAAACATATACATATATTTTATATTTATCTCCTAGTTTTTATTGCTGTAATAAAAGTTATCTGCCAAGAAGTCCTGTGTTTATTTTAATTGAAATACAATTTCCTTCTTAAAAATCGAAATATTATTCAGTTATTCTGCGAAATGTATATGTCATTGTAACAAACAGCTTGCTATATCATAAATATAATATAACTAAAATTGGAACACGACTAATATGATAACTATTATATAAAATTTAAGAGAAATAAAAAAATGCATATTCCGCATGTATCAACTTGCTAAGGTGTTCCTACGGGGCCATCGTTGTTTCGCCATTTCGACCTCTTGAGCGACACCACGAAGACGCAAAACACGATGCAATATCGCGAAATGACGATGCGAGATCGCGAAACGATGATGCAAAAAATATTCGAGTTTTCGTTGTCTAAGCCTCAGGATAGCGAGACCATGTAAACGCGAAAACATGATGCGAAATCGCGAACGTAAGATACGAGATATTGTGATTTTTCGCGCCCGAGCATCGTGCATTCGCAGTCTCGTATCGTTGTTTTGCGATCTCTCATCGTGTTTTCGCGGTTTTGTGATCTCGCCTTCTAATCAGCTAACACATACATGACAAATAGAATAAAGCTAGTAATCTACATTAGATATTAGCAGAAACTGTTCGGTCAAAATAACCAAGAAATGTAAAAATCTTTCTTAAAACAAAACATATTAAAAATTTCTGTATCACCACTATCCAAACCATCAAATATAAGAACAATACATTGTTCTCTTGAAAGACTGCAAATTTACAGGATAGACACAAGTCAATAGGCAAGAATAAACACCATCAAATTGAAATTTAAAGCAGAAGCAAACTGTCATGATGGCATGTCCTGTGTGTCTAAATGAACTCGTTCAGAAGACCATTCCTTATAGTGCCTTAAGAGTAAAAAATCAATGAGAATCCCAAGAATTCCTATAGATCAAACATGGAAAAACAATAAGTTTTTGGTTCGCTGACCTTCAGGAGAGCGAGACCACGAAAGTACGATGCAAGATCGCGAAATAACGGAGCGATATCGCGAAAGTACGATGCAAGGGTGCGATTTTGATATCGCTCCCTCGCGTCTTATTTAGGCGATCTCTCGTCGTGCTTTCACGTTTTCATGGTCTCGCTGTCCTCAGAAAACACGATGGCGAGAACACAAAAACAACTATGCGAGGTCGCGAAAGTAGCATGCGAGTACCTACCAGCATCGTACCTGCGTTACCTCTTATCGTGTTTTTTGTTATCTCGCATCGTGGTTTTACGATCTCGAATCGTGTTTTCGCATTTTTACGGTCACGCCCAAGAAGTCGACAGGGCGAAACAATCATGGCCTCAACGGAACACCCTAACTTTTTTTATGGCAGATGATAACATACAATTATAAATTATTAATATATATGTTTAACAATTTTGATATGCTGTAAATTAGACAGAATAATTTTATTGATTTTGCCAGTTATTTAATACAAACATATCTTGACATAAAACACAAAAAAACATCATTTTTTTTTAAATTTTAATTATAATAAAATCGCAGATACGTTTTGTGTATAATATAACTTTCTTGATTTTAATCATTTTTGTAATATATAACTTAATAATTTTCTCATATCTGTACAAAAGATATAAGGGGGGTCAGTATACTCTTCCGTATAAATGGCATTCCGGAAACGACTTCTTATTAAAATATAACTAATTTAAAAATAGAAATGAATCTTTAAAAAAAAAGTGCAACAAAGGCGTAATATGATATGATATATTGCATATTTTTTTTCTGGACGAATTATGGGTCATGTATTATATTTACTATTAAACTATTAATAGATGATGTTCAATACGTCCATCTAGTTTGACCCAAGAGAGATAAGAGGGATACTAAAAAGTTTGGAAAAGATGTTGTTTTGGTAAATACGTGATTTTTGTTACTTATGCATTCAAAATTATTGTTTTAGAAATAAAATGTATTGTTATGAACGTTTTTTATGGGTAGAAACATTAGTTTTTGAAGTGAAATTGTTGAGTGATTTGGACGGGGTAGAAGAACTTTTTGAACATCCCTTTCAATAACGGAAGTTATGTTTGATAAGAGAAATTTTCAAAGTAATTTTGTTTCATGTGGTAAATTTTGTGGATTTTTTTATTATTTTTGTTTAATATGTTTTAGGTTTTCTTTGATAAAACTTTATTTTTATTTGCGGGGAAATATTATTCGGATGTGCGAATGTATATCTCGTGAGGATTCGGCGTAATACGTCATTGTGCGTGATATCTTTGAGCTCACCCATTACAGCAGTTTCTATTTTTATATCAGTATTAAACTGCATTCATGAAACTCGGACACAGCTTACTTCAATTGCTCTCCCTTTGCATGTAAATATTGTATTGAAAGGTTCTTGTTAAACTTTAACTATTTCATTGTGATCAAAGATTTCTTACCACTAATGTGGACTGCATAAAACACCTTTTTACTTTGTATCATTTAATTGCAACATCTACTTATGTCAGAAGTACTTTGTTTAACTTATTTGGACAATATCCACTTCCTTCTAGCCAGTGATCTTTCATCCATGTTGATATTCTTCAAGAAATCATAATCACATCATTGCCGGTCTCTATTTCATATAATAGGTCAAACAACTATTCACTTCATATCTACAATCACATGGATCCATCCACAACTTGGCTCAGGGACATTACATTATTATCATTAATGTCGTACACATATAACACGTGTGTGTTATACTTTTCTTGTTTAGAATGACACTTAGAATGATACATGTACTTGAATGTGGTGGTTTTAAGAAAGGTTTTATTTAAATTTGTTTACGAGAACTTTGTTGTTTGATGTTTTTTTCTTAAATGAAAAAAAAAAATTACGATTGCATCAGGGTTACAATTATTACAGTTTTAAACATTCTTCAGGTGATATGAACTAGGTGCTAATTCGTTTGCATGGCTTGTATTTTCCAGTACAAAGGTAATGATTATTCTAAATATTCTTAGCCGCTCTTCAAGTAACAAATTATAAGAAATTATGTAAAGATTCTTTGCTGTTTTCAGCTTTCCTTTCTTCTCAGTGGAACATTTATCAAAATCATAAAAACAATAGATTGTTACCCATTGCTCTAGCATGGAGCTGAAATAAATCTTCGAACAACCGTTCATTTTTAACTGTGACAGGTCATTCATTAATTGTTGCTTGACTGCGCGCACCTCTCGAATCTCGTTCTAAAAAGGTTAAATGCATCGATCTGATCTTAACACACTGCTGGGAATAGTGCATTCAGTTTGACTGTCAACCACTTTACTGTTACAATCCTTAATATATTGGCTCTTACACAAATACAAGATATTTGTTGAGACATAGTAGAAAGTGTAAATTCAATCCAGTTTTTTACGGTCGTCTTTCAATAGTCTCCAATTTCGAATTTTGAAAACTTATCAAAATGTTGTGGCGCAATGACACCCTAATCATTTACCGGGATATGGCGGTATTTGCTATACATGTATTACATGCAAACGTTTCGGAAAGCTATTATCGGAGTTTAGGAAGTGTAGTAATTTGACATGCCAGCAGGATATAAGTAAACTTTTAATTACCTTTTATTAAGAATACCAATTGTCGAATCAGATTTTTTACCGTTTCTTATTGGTGTATTTGTGTTTGTTTTGTCCCATTAGTTATTTGAGAAAAGTGGTCATAATTAGTCACACACACGAACGTCCCACGTACATATCGATAATACTGAAGTAACTACAACACAAACCATTTTTGTTACGATAGTTTTGACTGCACTCATAAAACGGTACATTGTCCATATTTTATTTATTGATAATTACGTACATGTATTTCATCCTAAGATGAATGTTGTAGACATAATTATGCTGATTCGTTTGTTTGCATGTTGCTTGTTTTTTTAAGTTTCCTTTGTCAACAACATGCTTGCAACTTTCAGATATGATTTGAATCTGTCTACTAGTAGTAGATGTTGAGGTTAATGATAATACTGTTGTTGTTGTTGTTGTTGTTATTGTGTTGTTGTTGTTGTCGATCGTGATGATTATTATTATTATAATTTATGGCGAATTGTGATTATCATTTTTATTTCTTATGAACCTGATCATCCGCTTTCAATAAATACTATAAGGATTATGGTTATCATTGTCGTATGAATGTTTTTCTCATCAACCAATTTATTTCTTTTTGAATAATAAACATAATATATAAGTGTAGACTAAAAGTTTGGTTTGTGTTTCTTTCCCGATTGTCTATATTCATTTCGTAGATATTAATGTTTGTTTCTTACTCTACCTATAAAAGATTATATTGCGATATTTTCTTTTTCTAAAGTTTTTCTTGCAGATTAGGTTGATAATCTCGGAAATTGGAAACAAGCTATGGGAATGTCTTGCAAAAACAGTCACAACTGAGATAAGTGTTTATTGGAGGAGTATATTCGATTTTGCCGAAAAGAATAAACTAAAATGGATTTAAAAATACTTGAAATGCAGTGTAAAATGTCATATCGTCACTTCTAGGCCTTTTCGACCTATTAAATAGAGAAATGGAATTTAATACGTGTTAGATGCTCGTTTATTCCTGACAGTATAAATCATCAGCTTTAGTCAAGCTGTAATGAACCACATTCAGAAACAATCGTGGTATGCTTTATTTTGATCAAGAATGCCATTGTTTCAAAAAGAACTCTGTTTCTGATAAAAGTTCAATAGTTATAGACGTACAACGTGGAAGAAGCCATCATTGAGTAAATATTGACAGGCTTATTTACATTTGTCAGATTTTAAATTTCGTCCGATTGGCTAACTTACTTGAAGCAATAATTAAAAAATTGGAAAAACATTTAAAGAAAATGTTGAGTGTAACCTAAATAACCCCGCTGCAAATAGATTGTTTAGTCGCGAGATGCACTTGAGCATTGCGTTGCGACGTCCACAACATTGGCTTCAAGTTTAGCAGATTTACGCAAACGATTGATTTTAATTATTTCTTCTCGCTTACGGCTGCGGATTGAAATTTTACAGATTTTCACGTTTGCCAGTTGTTATTTTGCTAAGCTTAAACAAATATTGAATATGTGAAACTATTATACAGTAAAAACTCCCTAAACCGGATCCTCTATAATCCGGAATCCTCCGAAAACCGCATAATTTTTACGGTCCCGATTTTTCTCTTATTATTTTATAGAAAAGAAAACCTCTGAAAACCGGAACCACCGTATTCCGGAAACCGGCCTTATTTTTACGATTTTATTTGCTATTTGGCTCTTTAAAAATCCTCTAAAAACCGGAATTTTGCCATCGAAAGTGACGAACTCGGAATGTCTTGTCAAAGGCTTGTGCACTGCCAAGCGTGTCAAATATCTGCAAGATAATCCGTTGTTTTCCTTTAAAGGCGCGCATATTATTTAAAAGGCGTGAAAATTACAAGGGTTCATAATTGGGACATGTAAATGTTGTGTAAACAAATGCGAGTTGAGAAGACGATGATTAGGCAATTGGCTGTTTAATTTATTGTTTGAACCACCTGTGACTGTTTTTCTTTTGTAATTAATGCTGCAATTTCGCCAAATCGGTCGATCAGTCGGCGATTTCACAGAGGGCTGTGAAAAACATGCTTACGATTCCATAACATGTAGTTTGAATATGTACATGTTCACATATGTATTCAATTGAGTTTGTTGAAAAAATATGTTTTTATGAGAAAATAAATTAAAATGTTTGTTAAAATTAATTTTGTAATTTTTATTCCCTAAACTATGTCAAATGTTGCAAAGCAACCAACATTCAGTTTAGATTAAGAAAAGGCGTTATAACACACTAATTAGAACAACACTTGTCAAATATGGCGATAAAGGTAAAATCCTCTATAAACCGGAATCCTCTCTAAACCGGACTTTTCCCCAGTCCCGATGACCACCGGTTTAGGGAGTTTTTACTGTATTATAAATCGTACACTCTTACAATACTGAATACAAGTCTTAAGTCAGTTGTGTTCCCCGGTCTTGAATAAGACACCAAAAACAGTGTTCAATATTGCAGACTTGGTTTCTTTACCCTGCTCATGGAAAGTATTAAGAAACTGTGTGTGACTGCCTTTCCACCTAGCTCCATATTTATATTTGTTTTTGCTCTCTAATGGGAAATTTACACTGTTTCCGTTGCAATAATTTCTATTGTCAGATATTTACTTTCAAGCATCAACTCGTTATCTACACAAGGTAAGCAGAAAACCATTAACTTACAAAATGTATATAACGTATTAGCTCTCGTTCAAAATGAAAATATGCACGCTTTGTACTGCCACTTGTGGAAGGATGAGAAAAGAAGCTAAGGGAAGTAGGTGTTAGCCGCGGTTCTGCGCGTACAATTTTGACTGCGAGATTGAACATGAGACGAAAAGCCGCGCGTTGGGTACCTCACTGCTTCTTTGACGACCAAAAGACGGACCGTATGAACATTTTGCTAAAACTCTGTTTAGGCATTGCTTCCGTTTGTAATTGATAGAAAAAATGAAAACTATAATGGTAAAATCTCTCTAATGGTAAAATGCAGCACAATAAAACTTTGCACAAACCAATAATACTAATATATGTTTCATTTTCATATGCTAAGAAAAGTTAGAACAGTAAAGCCTCATGAAGACCAATCAAGTTCAGGCGAAAACAACGACATTTAATCATGTTGACGATAGTTTTCGCATATAATTGTGCTGGAGCGTAAACGGTTAGGCAAGCTATCAGAACTATTAAAAGCCAAACCATTAATTTTACATGACAACGCTAGGTGCCATAAATCTGAGAGGGTAACTTGATTGATAATGTCATAGAGTGGGATGTGTAACCGCATCCGGCATATTCTCCGTATATGAGTCAGCCAGACTTTGACCTCTCGCATTAGCTCAAAGAAGCTCTTAGAGGAATTCGTTTCGACGATCTAAAAGAGCTAGAAGCTAAGGTGGTTTAGCAGAATCGACTACTGTATTCCGGTTGCATAGCAACAGGGGTTGGATATCTTCCAATTTGAAAACTGTGGGAGTCGGTAATAGAGAATCGGGGATTATATTAAAGGAATTTAGGAAGGTTAGTCATTTTTCTTCGTAAGTGCTGATTCTATCGAAAAGTCTCATTCTTTATTGGATGACCCTCTTTTCCACACAAAATAATAGAATATGTGGGTCGACTCTTTATACATATTTACACCTTACTTGTTTTTAACCATACTCTAGTAGTTTCCTATGAAACGATTAATTAAAGAAAACAAACACAACTTGCACAAACCGGCTTTAATGGGGTTTCTTCATTGACCACTGCGAAAAAATTTGTAAAAACTGATTATTGTTACTTAAGTTAAATTTCGGTTGCGGAAAGTAAAAACAAACAGCTCCGGTCAGGTCACCTCTTCCTTTTGACGTTTAAGCAACATAATTGAACACATTAAAATATGTATTAAAATACAATAATTAACAATGTTCTTTCCTTTGAAAAGTAATTTCAAAACATAACAACTACAAACTTTTTTGTTTAAATGTACATCATGAATATCTTTTGGAGCTTGCATTTAATATTGGTTGCAAACCCTTTTCTTTTTGTGCAATTATACAAAATATAATCTTTTTAAATTCTGTAAATTGCAAATGTCTCTAAATATCTTAAGAATTATATCAGTATTTGTAATTCAGTTTAAATGGTGACTTCAGTTTTTGTAAAAAAGAATGGCCAGAAGTGTTGGGCCCTGGGTCAGTTTTTTCGTTTAACCTATAAATAAATGCGTTCACTTTATTCAAAGATGCATCATTCATTGGACATGAATAAATCCCCTTTCCCGAAAAAAAGGCGAAGTCAAAGATACCACCCATACTCTTAAATTGTTCGCCTTTCAAAGATTGGTCACTTGGAGGGATCGACACCTGGGCGTCTTTGTGATGGAAAATCAGTAATCCCGTCATACAAGAACCTGAAAATTTAATCAAATTGTGATTGTCATAATATTAAATGTTATAACTTTAATACATTTATGTTTGCGACTAACAGTTTATTTCTATGAATTTAATAGACGGCACGCCATGGCGACATGAACCACTTTAGACAGATACATGTACAATATTGTTTCCAACATAAACTTATGTCAAATTTGTATTCACAAAATCAGGAAGACCTCAGCTTCAAGAATTTTTGTCCCGATAATTGCAAGAAAAAATGTCAACTTTCTACTTTCTTAAATCAGTGTTGCTGTTTGTTTTTTTAAATATTATTTAATATATTTTGTTAAAGTAGAAGCTTTTCTATGAAAGAAAGGTATTCAAACGATTAAATGCTGGTATGCATTTCGATCAAATCCACTTCATTAATTCTTTTGTTTGGATGAGTGTGAAATGTAAATATTACTTGTAAGAAAAAAAATAGGAAAAACGAACCCCAGAACAAAACAAATAATGTGTTCTTTAAATCTCTTTACTTGTTCATGAAATCGGATTTTAATGATTATTAGTGTAAATACATTGACATTTCGCGGTTACATATTTTAAAAGCAATTACCAAGATTAATATTCATGAACGTTTTAAACTTCACCTTTCCACAAAAACTTTTCTATTACTGTAATTAGTGCGATATATATGTATCCATTATTTTCCGTGGACAGCCTCAACCAAATCGATTGATCACTGTTTCCATATGTGTCGTATTTGATGGCTATCAGGTATCCTTTTCTTTTATTTCAAACTAGATATTCACGTTCATTGACAGAAGAGAGTCCCCATTGTATGCTCATAATGTCAGAAAAGTTGAAGAAAATAAACTCTTTCCGTTTTAAAAATGTTACACATCATTTTCATTAGTGCAAAAAAGTATATTTTTACTAGAAAATTTACTAAAAATTGTTTGGCAATTGCAGCCCATGGAAAAAAATTAACATAAAATTCACGTTTTATTTTTACAATTTTGTGTGCTAAATATAGAAAAGTAACAAATGTTACCAAGCTAGCTTTGGAAAATTATTTATTTAAAACACTTATGACCAACTACTTCCTGAAACAGAAAACCTTGACTCTTTCAGAGCATTAAATGAATGGTGCATCTATATATAATTTCAAACACTTAAAATCGATATATTTTATGCAATATTTCTGTAGTTGCCATTCGTTTAACCTCGTATAACCACTGTTTTGCAAGTGCTGCCGTGTATATATTTTGAGTTTACTGTGGAAGTTCTCATTATGACAACAAAATAAAAAACTAAAAAGCAAAGTTGTTTTTGTGTCAAATCTATTCACATTTATGTTCTTTATTTAAGGATTGAATCGATATTTGATGTTTTTCATTTGGGTATGGAAAACATTTGGGTTGTTTAAAGTGTGTGAAGCCCGAAGCTTCACGCATACTTTAAACAATCAATCTGTTTTTCATACCCAAATGAAAAACATCAAATGTCGATTCAATCCTTATATTTACACATAATATTATGTATACTCTCATAAATACAGAAATTATTAGACAAATTCGTAATATTACGGCTTTTTCTTATGGCTGTTAGAACAGCCATGTTCACGACAAAGTGAATGACTGCACGCTTTTTTTCGCAACAACTCATGGCAAAACGTGCATGCTCGGCGACGTCACAGGTCAAAACATTGTGCAACGTCCAATAAACTGTGAACAGTTCTTCTGGAGCCACGCCTTTTAAAATATTACGTCACACTGTTTACCATTAGAAATTATGATTCCGTAGGTGAATAAGACTTCATCGTAGAGAATGAAGTTGAAGTGTAATAGAGATGTATACTTGGTTCTTATGTTGTTCATGTAACTGTTTAAATTAATCGCAAACAACGTGGTTGCTTCCATAATGCGTTATCATTTTAAAGTACTTTCTATATCCTATCTTTCCGTATAACTATTATATGGAAGAAGTATTGTGTCTTACAGAAATGCAATCAAACAAAGAGTTGTTAATGTATTGATTTGCCAATAACTCTTCAAATTTAAAATCCTATTCTAACACGACTCGACAGTTTTCCCATGAATTTACAGTGATTTTTGTAATTTTTGCTGGGCATTAATTTCGCGCATTTAAGAGCACATAATACGCGAAATTTTTACTCGCGGGTAATACACTTAACAACTTTTCAGAGTAAACGCCTTTGTATAGGGGCATTACTTGTTTGATAATTGAGCTTTTTGCTCTAACACTTTCCATAATACATGCAATAAATACGAACTGATTTATTTGTAAAACATTAATCAAAATGACAGCAAAGTGACTGCTCACAATCACTTAGAATATCAGCACATTCAGAATAAAATTCACAAAATCAGTTAATAACGCGTGTGACCACCTTCATCTCATTGAGGTACGACAGTTCTTAATGACTCTGTTGGGAATCCTATCCTATTTCATTCACGCCTTTCAAGTTAAGACTACATAGATTTTCAATTGCTTGAAGTTGCGAAGGACAACCGAAACAAGGACTTGTCCTTGATAATTCTCATAATTTAAATTCCCTTGAATTTAAACTGCCACGTCTTCGAAATGCATGTGCAGTATGGAAATCGCTAACTAAACATTGTATTATCAAGACTTAAATGTCACGTAAAAGGTATACCAGTTACAATTTCGTTCTTACATATATGAATAATTTCGGGAGGAAAATAGTGTATACTTAGAAAAGTTGTTAAGTGTATGATGATACCACATGAAGTAATTAAACTGTTGGAATGACAAATACGAATTGAGAGTGCTGGATGCGCAGTCGGATGGACATATATTCAATTCTTTTATTCTCTTTGAATTATTATCAATTTTTGAATTTTTGAGATGTTTTGGGAGTACAAACTGACTGCCGACCTTATAACCCATTTGCGTTTATAACAACGAGCTAAAACTGGTTTAAATTTTATTTCGATTGTTCAGTTAGATATGTCGTGTAAGAATTTAAATAATCAATAGCTTCCGGTGATTTATCGCAGAATAAATAAAATAAATAAAAATGTGAGTATTTCTTAATTATCGCAAGTTTTCTCAAAATTTGTTTAACTGTTGCTTGGGTAGTATGTTGCCAATGACTTAGTCTAATATGGCATTATACAAAACAAAAATAAAATAAAAGTGTATTTAATACGACATTTTCATAAAATTTACCGTGTACGAGTTTCATTGCAGTTTCAGCGTCTGATCCAAGTCGTGATGCATTGATACAAACGATCAGCAGTGGCTCGTCACGTCGAATATCATCGGATTTTTCACATTTCAGAACTCCGAGGTCGATGTTTTCGGAGCTAAATGCACCTTGCAACATCGAAATCAACTCATCAACGACTTTGTCGACGAGGTCGCCGTGATTTCTCTGAAGAATTTGTACGGACACTGTAATATGTATTATAAATATTTATATAAAAGAAACACTATGTTATCGACTGCAATATCTGACGGACACGTAGGGATCGTTATGCTATTGTTCGACGGCGTCGTCGTCGACTTGTCCGGTAGTTCTCCAATTTTAATATAAAATTTAATGTTGCCTATAACTTGGAATTACTTGTCCTATTAACGTTGTACTTGGAATAGATGACCTGCATAAACACTACTTAAATGTGACACTAAATGCTTTTTATAACTTTTAATTTCAAGCTTATTGTCCTATTCACTTATGGCTTGGAATATGTTATCTGCACAAACAAAGTAATTTTGACATCGAGAATGATAACTCCTGTTTGACTATTTGTTTAGTTATGACCCTTTCATATGACTTTGTATGAAATTTATTGTTTTAACTTATTTCGTACAAAGAACCTGTTCTTTTGACCTAATACTTGTAATATGACATCTACATAAACAAAAACATCTGTTACAACAAAAATGACTTTGACATGAAACATATTGTTGTTTAGAGCTTTGTTACCCGAGGCTAGGCGGTCTGGGCTTTTCCATTACTGCCCATGTACAGGTTCAATCCAACCGAGTCTACAATAGTTTCATGTTTGTCGTGTTGGGTAGCTTTCAAAGTTTCCTTTATCATCTATTAAAAGAAAGGTACGTTTTATAATTTTATTAATTATGTGAGCCGAAGAACATTGGGCTCTTATGAATAATCTTTAAGAAACTATAGATTATTCAATAGAAATCGAAGGTTTCTCATTGTAATCATAATTTAATTTAATAAATTTAATAATATGTAATTGACCCATTCTTGCTAATTTCTGTAGATTATGTGATGTGCTAGGTGGCATGGACAGTTATTTGCATTTCCATTATTGCCCATAAAGGCTACGAAACTAGAATGTATTTAATTGAAATCGACATTTAAGAATTCTCATAGAAATAAAATTTTAATGAATGAAATTTTTCTGTACTTTTTCTCCGTTCTTGCTACCTGGTGTTTCGCTCAACCCGGGGCTAGGCGGCGTGGGCAGTAATATGAAATCCAACTACTGCCCACAAACAGGCTCAAAAAATCGAGACTGCTATATTTCCATATTTGTGTTCGGATCCTTTGAAAGTTCCCTGTGTATCTCTTTCTGTTACACGAAAGGAAGGTGTTTTATAAAAACGCTTTATCCTTTTCAAACAGCCGATACGGAGGAACAATGTGGAAGGAATAAAACGATGGATTAACGGAGGAAGGGATCTAGTGTTTTGAGGATGGTATTTAGATTAGGTAGTTTGGAGTATCAGGAATGGTAGGTGTGCAGGTTGGTGAGGTTTTGGGTATGACGGTATGTTAGGGTAGGGTTCGATATGGCAAGACACGGCAGGGCAAGACAGGGTAGATAAGTATTTAGATCGGTATCTAAGTTCTTAATAGTTTGAAAGATGGACTGACGAAATAAGCGAATGAACTGTCGACTGGTATATAGAAAGCGTGCAATTTTTATCTTACGGAACAACAGGAAACCACAGAGGGAAAAGAGGTCAGACAGTTTTATGTACCTATACGCCAAGCGAGAGATGACAGCAAAATACAAATAAACCAAGCTTACTGTGTAAATACAGTAGAATCTGCCTTAGCAGTGACCAGTATTTGGCAATCATCTTTCTTAAACAGCCAGTTTGAATATGTCCTAAACTGATTTAAGTCCTATTTTTACCTGTCTTAAACATAACCTGAGTAAAGCAGCCACTTTTTTTTCTCCTTTGGATGGTTGCTTACAAGGGGTTTGACTGTAAATAAGTGTAATCGAACTATTGTAAACTTACTTCTCTGCGTTATTTGTCTTGGTTTGTATAGTGCTAGCTCAGTTTGAAGACTGCTTATACGCTGTGTGTAACTTGCTAATGTGTTTTGAAGAAGGGTCTTTTCCTGCTCCGATTTTTCATAGGCTATTTCTAATGCGTATAACTTATCTTCGTTAAAGTTAATGGAGAGGTTTCCTTGTTTCTCTTGCATGTGTTGTGTTGATTGAACTGTATGGCCAGGAAAGACGTTAAGTTCAGTTCCAGGAGTCATCTTCCCATTTTTTGACCCACTCCCTTCAGCATGTTTTGTTGGAACGTTGATTTGCAAATTTTCAAGGAAATGTTTGAAGTCATGAAATTGACCGCTCAAAATAGTCTGTAATGAAAAACTGAATAGATTTACCAAGAGAACGTGATCGTTTGTTTTCATGTCTGACAACCGGTGGGGATAATTTGGAACTTGCTGTCAATTCCCAGTGTAAAATGTGTTTTGACACAGACCGTTGTAATGCGTCATAGTATTCTTTACTGTTTTACTTCATCGTATCATTCTTTAACGAAAATCTTCAAACATTCCTACCCTTAAGAGTACGAATCACGATGCGTCGGCCGCTACATTTTTTTCTGATTTTAACTTTTATAAATGCTGTAAGTGTATAAAGTATTTGTCCTAAAACAAATTAAAACTATACTTTATCGATCAAAACCTCTGACCAAATAAGGAAATTTGTCAACATGAAATTTATTCTTTTTTCAGGATAAAAGAAAACCCAGAGGTTTTAGGTATATTTTCATATCGTTATTAAATATCGAGCACGATATTTATGTACTAAGTTAATAGTACTTTTATATTTACTTTCGTTTTTTTAATATTTCGCCAGGTTAAAGATGGGTGGTTTCAATATCCCAGCCAATATAAATTTTGATATTGTTCAATCACCCCCAAGGATATACTTCCTGCTTTTTAAATTTTGCATCGGCGTTGTAAGTGATATGCAGGATTTATGTTCTAAGATCCCCTCTCAAAATACTATTCTGTATAGTTCCGCCCATTTTTTCTCATTTAGGACAAACCCATTCTTTTATCTGGGGACCATACGTCGCTGAACATGGAATGGTATTAATCTGAAGAAACCGCATTGAAGGTTCCATGTTCACCGCCATATGCATACCATCGTTTGGGATGGATCAAAATTGTACTGTTTATTGGTGTCAATATTGTGTTGCGCTCAACCCGGGGCTAGGCGGCGTGGGCAGTAATATACATTTACATTGCTGCCAAAGAACAGGCTCAATCAAACAGAGCCTGCAATATTTTCATATCTTCGTGTTCGAGGGTCTTCAAAGTTCCATTTTCATCTATTTCATCCCGTTTATTTTAGAAAAAAAGATATTTTATCAGAAATGGATTCTGTTTGGAAAGCACAGACAGTTCTATCAATCCATATTGACTTTCAGACTACAACTTCCTTACGAGTTTAGAAAAGAAATGCAACAAATAATTAAATGTTTAATAAAATATTGAACTTTTTAGCTAAAAAAAATTAGTGCTCATGGCTCCTTAAATGATACAGATGTTTGCCACCATATGCCAGAAATATCAGTTCAGCCAAACACGGTAACTCTGAAAATGGCATCTATTGTATTACTGTTTTCTACGTTATCTAAACATAACTGCCTGAAAATTCTGAAACCTACATAATTTGAAAGTCTGAGGCAACCTGAAGTTGATAAGAGCCTTGATCCTAGTGCAAAACACTTCATGAAAATGCTACATTTCGTAGGATAATAAAACAAATTAAAAATATATAGGGATTTACATTTTTTTTTGTAATATGGATAAGATGATAAGACTATGCATTCTGACACAAGTATTCAAATGAGTTTGAGCAATTTTGCGAGTGAAACCGGGTATGCCTAGATGCATTGATGTTTTTCTTGGGAAGGCTCTGCATACCCTGAGGTTCCCTATCCCGTGCGTTACTTGTTTTATTATTTTTTGTCATTGTTGTTCATTCACGAATCATTCATTAAATTTGCATACATTAATGCTTTGTTAGACCGTATATGTAACAAAACGTTTATGTCACACGTGTGTGGCATTTTCGGCCGAATTAGTCACACCTGTCTTCATATGACATATACGTTTGTGCAAATAAGCGATAAATGTCTGACCGTATATATCACACATTTCACATAATAAACCAATTCTAAACAACGCTGACATTATCTTTGTCCGCAACAGCAGAAGGCCTCATTAATGTCAACGAAACATCAACATCATCATAATCATTGATTACCACTCTATCTATTAATGTTCTTTTGCACAACCTGAACACCAGTATCGCAACCGCTACCGTAAAAGTTTGACCATTATTTTCCTTAAAACAGAATAAAGATTTAAACAAGCCATATGTAATAAAACACGGAACAAATACTTTCTTCCTGCAGTGATACAGGACGAAATAAACAACTAAATACTGCACGAAAATCGAAAACAACTGAACCTCACATTTAATCTCGCTTATTTCAGAGTTGGAATGATCGTCATAACTCAACAATGTTGGTATATTTGTCTCATATTATACCAGGCTGTAGATAAATACAACACGCATCGAATCACGTTCCACGTTTATCAAAAATTGTTTGATATTTTAATAAAAACGAGTCAAAGCTGACCACCTACCTTTCCGGGTCGAAATAATCATCGACATAACCGTCATCGGACGTTTGCAGAACAATTTTTTTCCGGGAAGTTAACACAGTTTTTACTTTAACTTTTCATCAAATTTAAATGATACAGAGATAAGAAAATGATCAGAAATGGATACTTATCAACTTAAGAATTGCTTTTTGAGTACACTTTAGCTAAAATGTTATTAGTTTTTAATCTCGTTCAGCAGATTTAAATTTGTTGGTGTGCGTTAATAGAATATTAATACAACTTCAGTATAATTTAAACAGGCACTATTTTGAATTATTCAATCAAATAATTTGACAACATCAAGTGTGCACTTAGAACTTTTGAGTAGTGTAGATGCCTCCAATATTTCTCAAGTATTAGATACTGTGCACTTCCGTTAAATGTAGTTACGTCCAAAAAAAGTCAATTTCACTGTATATAAACCGATTGTATCATCTACCGGATATAGCGCACTGATTGTCACAAAAACATAGTAAACTGTTCAAAAACACATGTTCAACAGGCGATTCTCGTAGCACTTGTTATGAAAGACGTTGCTTCCTTTTGTATGGCATATACTTTGAGAAAATTGCGTAAATCACTCACACAAAGTACCGTTTTTCACCGTATACTGTTATAAAATCAGCGTAAATGTTTATGTTTTAACAGGTTTTGAGAGGTTTCTCATGCTAGCGATTATGAAACATTAGACCAAACATGCATGTAGCTTCTACCCAGACTGTATCATTTATTGAACATATTGACTCAATCATTTGTATGTTTCTATGTGTACCAGTTATGGCGATTTTTACAGATTTTTTGTTAAATTTTCGGATTTTAGAACAACGGCTTGTATTAAAAAAACATGTAATAGAAGTGCTTCGTACAGAAATTTGATACGTTATGAAATATAAGGGTTTCGGTGCCTTCATTCACTGTGGCGTGACGATACAATTAGATTTACCTGACTTATTAGTTAACACCCAGGCCGCTCTAAGAACTATAATTTAAAACAAGCGGTAATTAATGTCGTCCAAAAAGGTTTCGATAAACATAGTCTAAGGTTTTTTATAAGTTATAGTTTCGAAACTCAGGATTCACGATTTTAATACACACGCAACTGAACATGGAATAGTTTTAATTTGAAAATATCCCATTGAAGAATCATGTTGACACCGCCATATGCATGCCATCGTTTGGGATGGACCGAAATTGTACTGTTTATTGATGTAGATATATAGTTGCACTAAACAGGGGCTTGGCGGCATGGGTAGCCATACCGGTATGCATTTCCATTACTGCCTATGAACAGGCTCGATCAAACCGAGCCTGCAATATTTTCATACATGTATTTTTCTTGTATGGTGGCTTTCAAAGTACCCTTTTCATATATTATAGTTTGTTTACCTGACGAGTATTTAAAGTTTGAAGGTAGGCGTAACATACAAATTCTGAGGCAAAAAAAGTTATTTTAATACTGATATTTTAAGCTGATGATAAACCCTTCAATCAATGTATGACCAATGTAGATCGTCATCACCAGAAACATCCATGTCATTTGATTGAAATATAAAATGGTCACTTGTTTTCAGAAATATTCTTATAAATGTAATAGCAAACAGTGTACAGCAAAAACACGTACTCCACATCCCATGGAGTAAAAGGTCAAATGGAACTTGAGCAAACAAATCAATGTCTTGTTTTCCGCCCTAGGATTGACTATCACAAAGGTCTTCCATTGAGAGTCAGGTATGTTCCCAAGCTGATTTCAGTTCAAGAAATTAACGAATTCGCTTTCTATCATATTCTCATAATAGATTTATACTAGCCACTCAAATACTGCGTTGGACAACTGAATTGTGTAAACCCATAAATGAAAAGTTAAACGGTCGCCTAGCTGCGTTGGGCCTGACAGTTTAATTTTTATACAAGCCTCTAAATATCTTGATCGATGCGCGCGCATATGTCAAGACCGCTTCTCTTGCTCTCTTGCAAACATTTCTAAAATTTTCCAATTATGATGCAGTAACTAGGTGAAAATACCCAGTTATATACATGAAAGGATACCCTTCGCATTTCCATTCAGGAACAGTGATAAAACCGCATAATATTGATAGTTTGGGAAATTTCTTTGTGTTTACTACAAACCGGAAGCTGTAAACACTTGCGTTGTTACTTACCCTTAGATACTCTCTAATGTTTACATGTCCTCCTCACGTTCTGCAGGTATCTACGAAATCTTTAAAGGGATTTCGATTTTTTTAATTGCTCTTGTATATACCCTGTGTATCTTACAGGGCTCTAGCTACACGGTGAAACATTGGAGCAGGTTCACCACTAAGCTACAGCTTCTGATATTGATCCAAACTTGGAAAAGACTTTTGTTATTCAAGAGCAAAAATGACACAGGTAAAGATGTGTACAAGTGTATGGCATTCTTAAGCTTGTTACTCCTTGCCATCTCCCTTGATGTAGAAAGTAATCCAGGTCCTATCCAGACGGATGTATATCTTGAAAGGGATTCCACAGTTTTCCCATGTGGCAATTGTCAGAACCCCGTCAAATGAAGCCAAAAAGGGAATCAGTGTGACATGTGTTCGATATGGTTTCATGCTGATGAATCCAAAATCAAAATATGAATGACTCTCTTTATGATAGGCTTGGAGATGGTAGTGTTGTGTGGAAGTGTTCCTTGTGTGAAAATATCAATGTCACCAATAGCTGATTACCAAGGCTGGACTCCATGGAGACACCAAACCCCTTTACAAACTTAGATTAATCCGAAACCTCCTCATGTTCTACTAACTTGTCATTCTCAATGGCTCAAACATCCACCCCTAAAATAAACTGCACAAAAATCATGTCTTGACCCCAAAAAGATAGGAAAAATAATATTAAAAGGTCGCTAAAGGTCTTAGTTATAAATTGCAGGTCTATTGTTTACAAAACAATTAGAATTTAGTAATCTGGTTTGTTCAACCAAACCCGACATTATCATAGGCACTGAGTCTTGGCTCAAACCAAAACACCAAACCAGTGAAATATTTGACCCTGATCTTGGCTATTCCATTTTCTGCAGAGATAGAACATCAAAGGCAGGCGGAGGAATCTTCAGTATAGGAATGCATAATAGTCCAAGAGATACCCGAGCTACAGCCAGATTGTGAAGATCCTTGGATTTAATTAGACCTAGTAGGCAATAAATCTCTGGCTATTTGAGCTTATTACAAACCATCAAAACATGACTTTGGTAGCTATACTGAATTCCAAAAATCACTTACAAAGGTAACTTAAAAAAAAACATCTGGGTGGCAGGGGACTTGAATCTCCCAAAAATGGATTGGGACACCATGACACCATCCTCTGACTGTAAACATCAATCCTTTTATAAAGTGGTTATTGAACCTTTCAATGATGCGAACTTAACGCAAATGGTTAACCTACCTAACAGAGAAAAACAACATCTTAGGTCTCTTTCTAACTACAAATCCCACACTGGTAAATAAGATTAACATTTTACCAGGTATCAGTGACCACAATACTGTCGAAGTCAGAGTAAATTCATCTGCAAAAGTATGTTACCAAAAGCATCGTAAAATTTCACTTTATAAGAAAGCCAATTTGGAGGCATTTAAACAGTCAGTTATAAACTGCAATCAGGTTATGCTTATTGAGGGCAAATAGTCCATCTTTAGTAATGAACAATTATGGGATGACTTAGTTTTGACCCTTAATAATTTAGCTGACGATTTCATACCATTTAAATGGTCATCAACCATAGATCACCTCCTTGGGTCAACCAAAGCTTAAAGCGCATTATCAGAAGAAGAAACCGTGTCTTTAGGAAATCTAGGAAAACACTCCAATCTTCTGATAGAAAGAAATTCTTGGATCTCAAACATTTGGTGCGAAAAAAGTTAAAGGGGCCCATGAAAAATATCTCGAAGAAATTCTCAATTTTAGTTATACTGAAACCTCCTCATCAAACAAAATAAATACTGAGAAGTTCTATTCCCTCCTTAAGCATTCCAAACGGGATTCTACAACCCTCCCACCCCTGAAATCTGAAAATAAATTTCACCATGACGATACAGCAAAAGCGTCAGTTCTAAACCAACAATTTCAGTCTGTTTTTAGCCCAAAGTCCCCACTAAGCTTTGCTTCTCTCTGCAAAATAAAATCCAAGACATCAGGGACAGTAAACAAACTGAGACAGGTCAATCTATCCCCAAAATGCCAGATATAAAAGTAAGTTCAAATGGCATAGAGAAACTTCTTTCCAATTAAAACCCCTACAAAGTGGTCCTGACCAGATAAAACCCCTTGTACTACAAATGTTATCCAAAGAACTATCCCCACTTCTTGAGATCATCTTCCAAAAAAAACTGGATGAGGGATCATTGCCCTCCCAGTGGAAAAAAGCAAATGTCGCCCCCATTTTCAAAAAGGGTGATAGGTCAAGTCCAGCAAATTATATACCGATATCTCTTACATGTGTCCTCTGCAAAACACTGGAACACATTGTCTCCTCCTCTATTATTAAGCACTTCACAAATCAAAATATCTTGTACTACCTACAACATGGAGAAAAGAGGTCATGTATTACCCAGCTCGTCATGTTAGTTATTGACCTTGTCACCTCTGTCTATAACAAACAGCAGGTAAACTTGATCCTCTTTGACTTTAGTAAGGCTTTTGCCATAGAAGGTTAGCCATGAAAAAGTCCTACTGAAATGCATAATTATGGAATACGAGGTCAAACTCTTAAATGGATAAAAAGTTTCTTAGACAATCGTGTCCAGTCAGTTATATTAAATGGTACCTGCTCAGAACCTATACTTGTGTCATCTTGTGTACCCAGGGGTCCGTGCTTGGTCCGCTCCTCTTTCTGGCCTATATCAATGACCTACCTCTAAATATAAATTCTAAGGTTCGTATATTCGCAGATGGTACTGCAATATACTTTTCTTTTACATCTTCAAGTCAATCAGAATCTCTTCAAAATGACCTAAAGACTCTTGAAAAAATGGGAATTAGAATGGGACATGGAATTCAACCCTTCTAAAGGTCAGGTAATTCATGTCACCAGAAGGAAACATCACATAGCTACCAAATACTATCTCCATGGGGTCCTTCTAGAGTCAGTTAGCTCTGCTAAATACCTTGGTGTGGACATATCAAATGACCTACTAGGATGCTAACGTAAATAGAACAACCAAACAAGCAAACCAAACCCTGGGATTCTTACGCCGAAACATAAAGGTCAATTCTGAACACCTTAAGTCAATTTCTTATCAGACACTTGTGCGACCCCACCTTGAGTATTGCTCCGAGATCTGGTCACCCTATACCAAAACCCTAATTGATCAAACTGAAAATGTTCAAAGAAGAGCGGCTCGATGGATCAAACATAATTACAGCCGCACTTCCAGTGCCACAGACATGCTGAAGTCTTTAAATCTCAGACAACTTGATCTAATAGATAGATAATCGTCTTTCACTCATGTATAAAATTACAAACGAGCTGGTTGCTATTCCTATTAAAGGCATCTTAACTCCCCTTTCCCGTCACTCTCGTCACGCCTACCCAAGGTCCTATAGGTTAATAACAGCAACCACAGACTACTATAAGTACTCCTATTTCCCTAGAACAGTCACATATTGGAATGCCCTTCCCCCTGATATCCCCTCACTCCCGACCATTGAGCAGTTCAATGCAGTGCATACTCTTACTTTTATTCTTTTAACATAACACCCTGTATATCTAGTTTTTACATTTAATCTTTGTGTTACTAACATTTTCGGTCTTCGACGCGCAAATGTCTACGTCCCCGCGAGGGGTTTGACATTAATGGAAGATAGATAGATAAATAAATAATAACCTATAGTCACTATTGTTGTATCATTCTGTTTTTTTTATTTTAAAGTTCCTCCCTTCGTGTTTTTTGTACGCCTTGATTTACTATTTCTCCAAATATACCCGATTTGTATAGACAATATATGTAGACGAACACCTCCAGCATAAACTTGATAAAATCAGCAAATGCGCATCGCCATAAATGATACAGATTATTGGAAAAAAATTCTACGAAGATCGCACTAAATGATACAATAGATAATTGATAGTATAATCATGCTATAGATGATACAGTCATTACGAAACACACCCTCAAACATTTTAATAATTTACACTATATATACATTTAAAGAAATATTGTAATGTAATAATATTTATATTAATGTCTTAGAGTCATATAACTAGTATGCATTCGTGTATCAAAGCGTTTATTTGTAAAGAATAACAGTATTTTGATACAATCATGTGGGTCATTTGCCAGACCTTCTTGTGATTAAATGCAATCCAAAATCATCGTAATAATTCCATGTTCAATGTGTTATTAACGAATTGGTTATTATTACGAATACGCGCTATATTCGGCATATGATACAATCGGTTTAAATACAGTGAATTTGTGCATATTAAATTGAAAATTTAGAATGTATGTGTATTTTAAAAATTATTGTTTTATTAAAATAGCGTTATATATTTATCCATTTCCAGATAGGAAGGATATGCGACAATTGACTGAAAAATTGACTTCTAACACGAATACGTTTGAAACATCTTTAGTTATAGGTTATGAGGGAACAAAACGTTAATTTCGCGAATTATAAATGTCAAACTACGGAATGTTTGGAATTGGCGTCGGATTAAGTAAAATAACGTTAAAGTGAAATGTATTTCATAGGCTTCATTAGTGATACTAAAATTTCACTATGTCAATTCATGTTAACAAAGAAGCTGGAAGAAACTCTGAATGATAGAATCGGACTTCCTACATGTACTATCTCTTGACATAAAGTAAAAAAACATTGCGTTTGCGAGGAAGGAACATCAACAGATGCTTATTGCTTCTTATGCCTATTTGGCATACCAGCTTTTACACGGTGGAGGAAGAATCCAGGTGCTTCTCCGGACATTTTTCGGGCCCGAACGAGTAGAACCTCCTACGTTCCGCAAGCTTAATGGCAAGCTTCCTCACCTGAAAGATCTTGACCCTGGTAGGTCTCGAACTAACAGCAATGAACGGCAAGTGATTCTCAGTCGGAAACCTTAACCACCCGGCCACGGACGCTCCACGCGATATATTCTTTTTAAAGTGTAATCGTAATGCTATCCACTGCTTCTCTACTGGTATATGTCGTTTTTTTTTAAATTGGTATATGTATGTATAACTGGCTATTGTTTCTGATATAATTCTGGAGAGGGCAAACTGAATTCCTTCATTTATATGTCTATGTCTATATATATGTAATAAAGCACGCAAAAACGATTTAAACACCTTCTGACACACTCACAAGTACATAGGTATAATATGTAATTTTATTACAAGAAAACTAAGCCTACACTTACCAGGTTCTTTTTCATATCATCAATCGCAGTATGTATTTTTTCCCACTGACTGTAATCTCCATGCGTATGATCTAAAATAGAAATGATAGATTAAAACATGTAAACGCGGGTCACCCGGTGTTAGATAGAAAGAATTATGGATTCTCGTCAGTTTTGCTTAAAGTTTAGATACTTTTATCAGGAGAAAAACACACTTAAAACACAGTTTGAAGTGTTAACAGTTGCATATGGCTCTATAACCGGTAAACTCCGTTCCCTTCCGCACCATTCCATCACAAACTAGTTAACTTAATAAAGCAACACAAACGACGAATAACATTTCAGATTGTTATTTGATAGTCGTACGACAAGCACTTTCGATGCGCAACGTGTACATGTACATATAACAAACAATAGTACAAAACCATCAATTTTAACACAGAAATGTCATTGTCATTGTTTCTTTAAACTTCTCTATAAGCTTAATATATCAAACAATGAAAAACATTTCTTGTTGATATTTATCTTAATCAAATGACGTAACTTTATTAAAATTGTATGACCGTCCAGTTACGCCTCGCAAAGCTGAATGACCTCATTGTACATTATGCACTGAAATCACCTGTCCAGACTTACCAATACCGAAGGGAAAATAGTTTTCTTTTTATTCGTCAATTCAAACTCAGAAATCTATATTTTACATAACGGTCAATTTATACATCGACATGAATGTATATCACCAGTAGGTAACACCAAAGTAAGAAACCCGCTAAATGCAATCGGTAAAAAGTTGTTTCAGTACAAAATTAAAAATCTTCTTATTTTTCATGAGTTCGAATCATTGTTCAACCATTTTAATTTATAATAATCCTTTCGTCTTGAAAAGGAATAAAACGCATAAAAAGGGTTTATTTGTTTGGATTTGAAACAGGGATATTCAAATCAGTAGAGAGCGCTACACGATAGTTACAGATGTATTCCAGCGACAAATATATCGATGAATATTCGGCGGTAAGATACCCGTGTTTATCCAATTACCTTCACGAAATTAATGCAGTGTCAGGTGAAAATGGTGAACAAAAGTTTTAATCCACCCAAAACAATGATGAGCGTATGACTGTTCTCATGGAACACGTAATTCAATAACGTCACAAAAATATCATACAAGTACTACTATAACATCCAACGATTTACACTATTAACATTTTAAACCTTAACTACGAAAACAGAATTTTATTTTATATTTTCCGGTGAATTATAGAAGTAAAAAGGGTAAAATATGCATATCAGGAATGGCCACATCCAGCAGACACAACCTCCCCACACAGCCAAAAAGTAGAGAGGAAAAGAGAGCATGGTTTTCCAAATAATCAGTTTCGAAATGGACGCCATAAACAATTAACGAAAGTGAGAACCTGGGGGTTACCACCTTGGAACGGTCAGAGTCAAAACAATTTGCCACTGGGGGTTTAAACCAGGTTCTATGGTGCTTGCCCCAACAGGTTCTCATATCAACAAATCAGTCCAAGGTGTCTTGGTGAAGTGACTCCAACTCATCCATCAGCTTAATAATGATGCATGCAAAACACACAAACATATAAAACATAAGAATCTAATAGCATTGAAAAGCCAAATGGGAGAGTACTCGATGATTTTACCGAGACCAGAGCCCGTGGAGTCAAATTAGCAAGAACACGATGACCGGAATAAGAAACAAATCGAGCTTCTAGGTTCTTTAAAGAAAAGATTTCCCCATAGTCCTTCATATACACGCAAGCCCTGCCACCGTCATGCAACCAAAGAGGTAAGCATAGTGATCAATTGTAGATGGGTTAATCACAAGGCCTATAGAGCACTGTAGAACATCATGTTTGTAACCTTTCTTTATGAATTTACCGATGTTTTTTACGAATAACCGGGGGAAATTAATGAAGCTTTTTATTTAGTTTAGTAATTAAATCTCCATAAAAATCTGGCTGTGGAATTCCTTGTTGCAGTAGTGATTTTAAACAACACCCGTGCTTTTGAATTAAATCTGTGTATCGGCGATAAAACTTGCAAAAGGTTTTCGTTAATTTATGAAACCGATAACCTTGTTTTAAACGTTTTTAGACTTTCGTGCGCATGCGCGAAAGTCTTAAGCTAGAAGTCTAGAACACGGCGACGCGCATTTTTTAACTTCCAGTGTACATGTATCACTGCGACATCGAGCGTATTCAAGTAAGCGGGGTTTTGTGGTCACCGCGAGAGCAGGCTGAAATGAAATGCAGACGTTTTAAGCACATTCAAGCACACAATTCCACGAAAGAATAGTGATCTATAGTACGTGTACGTGTAATTTTGTAGCGTCCATGCCAAAAACTCCATCAAACAAATGTTGAGTGAAATCACGTTCAGCTACGTTAGTGAACAAACAGGTGAATATGCATGAGTAGTTTAGTTACGCCTAACAAGTTCCATAGTTGTGCGGCGTCAGAAAGTAGTGCATATTAGAAAGTAAATTTAGTACGAACGATGACGAACATTTGTACAGACAGTGCGACAAAGGAAAGAAGAAAACAATATTATGTTGTTGTTCAAACAAAAATGAAGGGATATTAAAAATCCAATTATAAAGAAATCAGTCACGTGATCTGTGACTAAACTGTATTCAGGTCAGCGAGAAACACATCTCTTTTTATCAGGATGTTGTTTTGTTTTAGACAATTAACTGTTTAGAAATCTCTTATTACTCTCTTAATTGAATTCGTTTTATCTCAAACCAGGAAATAACGGTTGTGCTTATCTTAACATTGGCTTGTTAAATGCTGGAAATTACTCATCGGAGATGTAACATGAGACTATGAATGAACATTCTCTACAAAGTTTAAGTAGCACCGCCTACTAATTAATATTAATAGCTTATTTTTTAGTTATTTTTTAACAATGTTAATTTTTAACTAAGCTAGAAAATCAGTCCGTTTAGGTCAGAGTACACTAAATATAAAAGCCTGGTGCGGATTGGACAATTTTGTCTAGGGACGATTCGGGCTTAATTTATTTTCAAAGATTCATTGGCCAAAACTATAGAGAATAGAAATATTTTTTGTTTTCAAAAATGTAAGATGACTTTAATTATATACTTAAAAATAAAAATGATTATTTAAAACACTGTTTGAAAGGTGATTTGTGTCACTTTAAAGAAGTTGGTACTTTCCTTATTTTGGGTTAGAGATTTGTTTACATTCTGGGGGTGGTTACTTTCGGTTTAAAATGCTGAGAGAATGAGTCAGTGAAGGCACCAATTCTTGATCATTTTTGCATTTCTCAAGAGTGCCACTATGCAAATCTGGGGTAGTTTTGGAACAAGTCGTGTAAATAAAATCACAGGAGGACCAATTCTTATAATGTAAGTCTATGGGAAACTATTTAGTGGTCTCTGACCTTATGAGGCCCAAATTAATTTGTAAGAGGCCTAACTTATCATGGGGGGTCCGGGAAAATTTGAAAATCTATATGCCAAATCCAGAATTCTGGGGTATTTTGTGGGGATGTTATCAAAAAATAAAGTTAAAGTACAGACATGCGCAGTGAAACATTCAATTACAATAGCAACAAACCTGAAGTGTTCAGGACTGTTAAGTTCACATTCATAGTATACGAGTTCAAATGCAAAAGTGTGAGTGCTTGAGTCGAGCTCGAAGCTGAGAAAATTGCGTTATCTTGGAAATAACATGTGGCCGTGAGCAAGTATTTAAGTTGACATGCAGTTTCTATCGTGTGCACATATTAAACGATGTTAGCCAGAGTTGACATTCTGCTGCGTAATGTAATTCTCCGGCGCGAAAGTCTTTCAACGCTTTCAGCGCTTTGATTCTGTTATGCAAATAGTACGTTTAATTGAAATCATAAACATATTTGCAAGCTCTAGAAAAGCGAACAAGCTGTGAGATATAAACACCCGTAAGATGTTGCAAGAGGAACATTGCCGTCTAAAAACGAAAAATTTACTGTATTAAAATTAAAATCGTCTCTTTATCATATTTTTAATTAGTTACATATCCATTTTCAATAGAAAGATTGAGATCAAGAAAGTTTGTTTGCAAATCCGAAGTGTTTGCTTTATTAAGTTGTAGTTCATGAGGGAAAATTTCATTAACCAGAGATAGAAAAATGGTTATTATCTATATTCAACAAATCATCTAGGTATCTCGAGGTGTTTTTAAAGGCTGTTATAATGTCATATTGATGGTTGGTAGAAAAAGATATCATAAAATCTAATATTTACCCTAAAGAACTACAGCTTAATAAAGCGAACACTTCAGAAAAGCAAGCAAACTTTCTCGATCTAAATCTGTCAATTTAAAATGGTTACTTCACTACTAAAATATATGACAAAAGAGATTATTTTTATTTTAATATAGTAAATTTTCCGTTTTTAGACGGCGATGTTCCCCTTGCAACATCTTACGGGGTTTATATTTCACAGCTTATTCGCTCTTCAACGTAATCTTTGCATTACAGAAAAACTTTTAAAACAAGGTTAACGGTATCACAAATTAAGGAAAACATTTTGCAAGTTTTATCGTCGATACCCAGATCTAATTCATAAATACAGGTGCAGTTTAAATCACTATTGCAACAAGGTATTTCACAGCCAGTTTTATATGGAGATTTTATTTACAAAATTAAGGGAATAAAGGGCAATGTTAATTTCTCCCGGTTATACGTAAAAACCATTGTAAATTTAAAAAGAAAGGTTACCAACGTGATATTTTACAGCGCTCTGCATGCCTGGTGATTAACCTTTCTACAGTTGATTATTTTGCTCATCTATTTAGTTGCATGACGGTGGAAGGGGTTTAGAAGTTTCTGATGGTTTATGGGGAGATCTTTTCTTAAAAGAACCTATAAGCTCGATTTGTTTCTTTTTTTTCTCTCATCGTGTTCTTGCTGATTTTACTCGAGGAGCTCTAGTCTCGGTAAGATCATCGAGTACCCGCCCATTGGATTTGCAATGCTGTTAGATTCTGTTTTATATGTTCGTGTGCTTTTGCATGCAACATTGTTGAGCCTATATGTGGGCTGGATTGGTTTCACCAAGACAACTTTTATTTGATTTGTGATATGAGAACCTGTTCGGGCGAGTGTGAGGTTGGTGCACCTTAGAACTTGGTTTAAACCCCCAGTGGCAATTTGATATGCCACTGACCGTTCCAAGGCGGTAACCATTCGGGTACTCATTTAATTGTTAGTGGTGTCTCTTTTGAAACTGATCATTTTATTAACAATGCTCTCTCCCAATCTTTTCCTTGAATGTGTTGGGAGGCTGTTTTTCTGAATGTGGCGATTCCTGATATGCATATTTCACCTTTTCATAATAGTAAAAGACAGATCAGCAAGAAGTGGCGCACAATTAGTACCCATTGGAATTCCTATAAATAAAAGTCATATTTCACTGTTTTCAAACAGTGTGGAATTTCATTTTCATTAGTAGTAACGTCATACACAAACGTATTTCGGCGCCATTTCATGCATTTTTTTCTGTCAAATTCACGCAATGTAAGCTAGTTTCGTTTCTTCCCTACGTCAAGAGTGGTTGCGGAAAGAACTGTTTTGTCTTAAAACCAATTATTTAATGTATTTTTAATCGTTATTGATTGTTTTCTTAAATGAATCCGATACCATTTACTTACACCGTAGGGTTAACATAAGAACAGTCTTTAATTGAAATGGAGGTAATTTTAAAATTGGGTACTTTTAAAGGGGTTTATTTTAACAAATGTGCTGTTGATTAATCATGTTTTCTGTTTTTCCTACTAATGAAGGGTCCTATTAAAATAAAACAATGACTTAAGCAAATTTCTGTTTGCTTGACCTTTTTTGCAAGAAATGCATTTTTAGCAAAATTAAGGATAACTCTCGCCAAACTGTTCCAAGGTCAATTATTACAAGATTAAAGCTTAAGTTGGAGACTGTTGTTGGCATATTATCATAAATAAAGAGTGAATTCAATGTCTTTCTAATAAAAAATACGGACAAAAATTGACCAATTAGAACTTTTGTTGAGTGTATATTTCTATCTTACACTAATAAAAACTAATATCCTCTATTCGTTTGAAAGAAACACTAAATCCTTCGCTTAAAGCACTTTAGACATTATTTAGGCTTTACCTCATGTAAAGATGATAGCTATTTGTTATCAAATATGAATAAAGAGGGAATAAAAAGCAAGCTGAAACTGTATTTTAATTAATTATTAATGAACATACATAATATATATATATATATATATATATATATATATTGTGATCGAAAATCAAACATTTAACATACCTTTGCTCGGACATAAAGTTTTTAGATCAGTCAACCCCTTTTCCTGGGTTTTCAGAGAATCAGTGATAGCTTTTCTTTGTTTTTTATATTCATCTGTCACATTGGTCTGAAAGCAAAATTACAACAAATATAGTCAAAAATCAAAGACTATTTTTAATTAAAAAATGCAATGTAATTGTTTTCATATAAACTGAAAAAGTTCTTGTCCAGGTTGTCAGCAATTTCCCTTTCGCTGTTTTCTTCTTAGTTAGCACTGTTTCTTTCTTGTTATCTTATTATTCTTGGGCGACAAGTCTCACTCCAGGTGTTAAAACAAGTCATGTGAACAGCCCAAAGCGTGGCATACATTCACATTCACGTGAAATATGTAATTCAAGTTCGTGTTAGACAAGACAACTATTTAGACTTCTATCAATTTATCAGACAAGAATAAAAAAGCACACGACTCAAAACCGAAACACAAGTGAATTCATCACATTAAAGTACTTGCAACCATTCATAATACCAAATATCATATTAGCAAAAGTCACGTTTGCAAATGCAGATTAATATATTGAAAAGCCATATTATGTTGTTAAGATAATCCAACTTTAAGAAATTCAATAAAGACTCATGTCTCTGTTCATAAACCATTGAAATTCCTTTGAAAACAACACAAAAAAAGAGATGGTGACGAAATACTACCAAATACATTTCCATTCAAGGCATGGTATTTATAAACCGTAGTTTTATCTATTATGTAAGAATGATAAAAATAAACCTTACTTGCAACAGTAATTCAAGACAACAGTTATTTGTTTACCACTTTGAAAGATGAAAATTACAAGATTGTGCATTTCTGGCCTTTAAACCTAAGAACGTTATTCAATAAGCATCCCACTTTTTTAGATATACGAGACGATATGCATGATCTTGTCTTCCTTTGCCTTAACGAAACGAGGTGAAAGTGTCTCTTATACATTGGTTTTCTCATAAGCCTTTGCATCAAATAAACCATAGAACACATTAAAGTTTGAACCATGAATGACAACCGATGCATTTTAGAGCACGACAGTAAAAAAAAAGATAGCAACGTGACTGGAAATAGACATATTATTTAGTGAATCTTGTTATAACAGAACTTGCAAATACATTTAAAAATGACCTACCATTGCTTCCATTGTATTTCCCATACTGAATCTTAAAAGTTGTGAAACTAAACTATTTCGCGAATTAGAATGCAACGACTTCCCTAACGAAATAATGAATTCTCACTTGATAAAAACAGAGGTATGACTTAGCAGGTTAAGTGAAGTAATGTCATATGGTATGAAATTTCATAGTTCGGAATGTTAGGGGTTCAAAGCGCGCATTTGTGAGATAAGTATATAAATACAAGGTGAATGCTTATTTTATTGCTGAACATATATCGTCATCTGAAAGAAAATTGGCGTTCATTGAATTCATAAACAGTGTTACTTGCTCCAATAGGCAAATAGTGAAATATAGAATAGTTACAAAAAGTTACATCTACAATTGTAAATTTAAGAAAAAATATCTCTTTTAACATCCTTCAAATTAACCGTCCTTCCCCAAGTTTATCGGTGATCTACAAAAATCAATTCCGCTCCATTTTGGATTGCAAAAAAAAAGCAATAATCAAAGGTAAAAAAGGAAAAAGAAACGTTATAAAGAAACAGGAAGAAGAAGTGCGCCCGCATGCTCATTCGAACGCCGGCTATGCCAGTGACTGTTCTAAGTCGGTAACCCTTGATTTTCTTTATGTTAATCGATTGAATATTTCCTTTCAAAAACATTTCAATCATACATGCAGTACGTCCGGCATGTTTCAGAACTAACATTGACATGGAACCGATAAACCAGTAAGGTCATCGAATGAGATCATCTGGTACCTAGCAGTATTTATTATGTTTGACTATGTCATTAGTTAATTATTATATATAAAATATGCGGTCTCTTTTTCTCTATGTGTCTTTTCTTTAAATAACAGTGAAATATGCATAATTGTCAGGAATAGCCACACTGTAAAAACAGCCTCAATATGGCTATTTATAGCTTTGTCAAGGTTGTTCCTTGCCCAACATGCGTAAAGTATGTAAAAATATCACATAATTTATCCTGAAGTGTTTTTGAAATAAAATATCAACAATGGTTTAACTGGAAAGGAGTTTAACAAACTGTTTTATTGTGTTTCTTGATGCTTTTAAGCAGAATAATAAAAAGAACAATGATTCTTACCTCTTAGGCCTTTCAAAGCTCTCTTTTGAACGTGTTGTTCGACCAATGAAAAAAAAACGTCAAAAAAATGCAGATAATACATTTTCAGATAGGAAAATCAAATGATTTCTACATTTATTTTAACCTGAGAGATATCCGTTGGTGTGCCTAAATAATATCATGTTACATTGTAGATTGTTAAAAACGAAGTAGAACATGTAGACAGCTATCTGTTCACAAACACAGCTAGAACTGAAAAGAACACAAGTACATCGTTTTTGCAAGACTTGTGAGGAGGGTATTTCAGCAATTTGATTTTATTAAAGTTTTTCTTTATAACTCTTTTTAGGTATTGTTATTAACTAAAATTTCTTTAACAAATGCCGTTACCGCTTATGAATTTAGTTCTTATTACCAGTTCCCACGACTTTGTATTATTGCCCCTAACGACAATAACTATTACAATTGCGTTTTAAAAATTGTCGCCATTTTCTAGATCGACGTGAAGTAACACGACATAAATATAGGTAAGATTTATTTCTTCAAGTTTCATTATCACAATATAAATATGCATTTTAAAATAAATTTGTAGTATTCAATATATTCGCGACAGCCACATTAATTGCACTTTCCAATACCTCAACGAAACAGTAGTGCTCTTTTAACGTTACACTAAAATTTGAGCATTTTAATTTAAATACTGGAACTAATAAAGACCACATTTTGAAACTTTCGACAACATACATGTTGTTTTATCCACACCATTAAAATCAAGATACTACCCATATTGGACAAAGTGTATTCGGATTCAAATATTACTGTTTGAAGGCTTGTTTTGCAAAAAATACCGAATCAGTGTCTACATCAAAACTATCTTTTTGATGCTTCAGTTGTTACAAATTTTCCAACATACAGTAAAGAAAGGTAGCATAAGTTTATTTTCAACAAAAAGTAATATAATATTATGCAAACAAAGGATACAAGAAAAATACTCAAATACAGCCCTTAAAAATTAAAAAAAAACGTAAATCGTTAAGGTATCCGGTTTCAAAAGACAACATCTGTTATTTGGTGACCAGCGAACCTTAAGATATATATAGTTAGTAAAAAAGCTCCTGTTTACATGGGTTTTGTTAAATGTTTACATGGGTTTGTTAAATATATAATTTTTAGTCTTCATGTCACTCCATATAGCTTACAGAGTTCATGAGTTACTGCAATAAAAACGTTAAACAGATCAACTTTGTAAAGTTTCATAATAGAAGTTGTGTTTTTTTTAAGAAATGACCAACCTTTAAACATTGTTGGCATGCGTTTAGGTAATGACGTTCAACATCACAAGATTTATGTGGACATCTTTCTTTTATATTTGGATATCGTGTGTGCAATGTATTCACAGACACAAATATTAAAATCACGTATAGTACAGTTCAACAGGTTTATAAAACTACATAAAAGTATGCTAAAGGTCTGCACAGATTTTCACAAATTGCAAATACAATGTACATGGAAGGAAAAGTCGGACTGAACGTCTATTTAAAGTTCAATAAAAAGAACGTAATATTTAGTGATAACGGCGTCCATCGTGTCCATGCAATTGGTAAATCGACAAAAATAGACACGCATGGTTAAATGTTTCGAGATATCTTATCTTTACTTATGTACTAATATATAGTTCTTATTGAATTTATTTTGATTTTATATTTCGGCCAGTTTAAGATGGGTGGTTTCAATATCCCAGTCAATATGGTTTTGGATATTGTTTAATCACCCCAAGGTTATATTTACTGCTTTTTAAATTTTGCCTTTTGCGTTGTCTGTGATATGCAGGATTGATATTTTAAGATCCCCTGTCAAAAATATGCCAATTTCTGCACATTGTTTTCTCGTTGGGGCAAACCTTTTTGTATCGGGGGACAATACGGCGCTAAACTTGGAGTGGTATTGATCTGAAAATACCGCATTTGATGTTTCATGTTCATCGTCATATACATTCAAACGTTTGGGATGGGTCAAACTTCTACTATTTATAGGTGTAAATATTGAGTTGCGCTAACCCCGGGGCTAGGCGGCATGGGCAGTGATATTTCCATGACTGACCATGAACAGACTCAATCAAATCGAGCCGGCAAAATTCTTATATCTGTCTTTATCGGTGGCTTTTAAAGTTCCTTTTTCATCTATTTTCATACCGATATTATAATCAAACATTTCCATAATGCCATGTAGAATAAATGGACACGACATAACAAATGGGCTCTGTGTGTAAAATATAACCCGTTATCTCAGATTAAAACAGAACGTTGATGACAGGTGCATACTGTACAAAAATACTCTTAAATCTGGTTTTAATTTTTTGTTTGTAAACAGAATATTTAAAACAAAAACCGTAAAGAGATTGTTTCCATACGTATACACATCTAGCGCACGAAATTGGTCTAAATTACCGACACACTGCGCATTTGTTACAAACGTAACTATCTGTAACACACGTAACATATAAAATAATGTGATAGAAATTACAAGATTGCAGATTAACGCATTTAACGCTTTTCGATTTTAAGCACGATTCATATGTGTATGCAGTGTAACACATGTAACATCTGTGTAACATTATTGTAACATTACTATAACTCATTTAGAATCTTTTCAAAATTGATATTTTTTCACTTTTTGAGCCCTCATATCCAAAATCGCTGTAACATTGTAACAATTGAATTTCAAACCAGAAACATTTCTGTATGCACTGTAACACATGTAACATCCGTGTAACATTATTGTAACATCACTGTAACGTATTAAGAATCTATTGAAAATTGATATTTTACACTTTTTTGAGCCATCATCTGCAAAATCACTGTAACATTCTAACATTTCGATTTCAAAATCGATACATTTCTATACGCACCGTTACACATGTTACATCTCCGTAACATCATTGTAACATAACTGTAACGTATTGAGAATCTATTGAAAACTGATATTTTAACTTTTTAAAACCGTCATCTTCAAAATCACTGCATCACTGTAAGATTTAGATCTAAAACCTGACACATTTCTGCGAGAACTGTAACACATGTAACATATGTGTAACATTATCGTAACATCACTGTAACGCAACAAGAATCTATTTAAAATTTATCGTTTTACTTTTAGAGCTCACATCTTTAAAATCACTGTAACATTGTAACATTAAGGTTTCAAAATCGATACATTTCTACATGCACTGTAACACATGTAACATCCGTGTAACATTATTGTAACATCACTGTAACATAATGTGAATGTATTGAAAATTGATATTTTTACTTTTTGAGCCCTCATTTTCAAAATCACTGTAACATTGTAACATTTAGATTTCAAACCTGAAACATTTCTGCACGCACTGTAACACTTGTAACATGAGTGTAACATTATTGTAACATCACTGTAACGCATTGGGCATCTGTTGATTTTTTTTTCTTTTTACTTTTTGATCCTCGTCGTTAAAATCACTGTAACATTGTAACATTTAGTTCTAAAACCTGACATATTTCTGTGAGCACTGTAAAACATGTAACATCTACGTAACATTCATGTAACATTACTGTAACGCATTGAGAATCTATTGAAAATTGATATTTTTACTTTTTGAGCCATCATGTCCAAAATCGCTGTAACATTGTATACTAACATTTAGATTTTTAACCTGACACATTTCTGCACGCACTGTAACACTTGTAACATCAGTGTAACATTATTGTAACATCACTGTAACACATTGAGAATCTGTTGAAATTTTATCTTTTTTACTTTTTGAGTCCTCATCGTAGAAATCACTGTAACATTGTAACATTTAAATTTAAAACCTGACACATTTCTGCACGCACTGTAACACTTGTAACATTAGTGTAACATTATTGTAACATTACTGTAACGCATTGAGAATCTATTGAAAATTGATATTTTTACTTTTTCAGCCATCATGTCCAAAATCGCTGTAACATTGTAACATTTAGATTTTAAGCCTGACACATTTCTGCGAGCACTGTAACACTTGTAACATCTGTGTAACATTATTGTAACATTACTGTAACACATTGAGAATCTATTGAAATTTTATATTTTAACTTTTCAAGCCTTCATCGTGAAAATCGCTGTAACATTGTAACATTTAGATTTGAAACCTGACACATTTCCGCACGCACTGTAACACTTGTAACATTAGTGTAACATTATTATAACATTACTGTAACGCATTGAGAATGTATTGAAAATTGATAATTTTAATTTTTGAGCCAGCATGTCCAAAATCGCTGTAACATTTTAACATTAAGATTTTAAACCTGACCCAATTCTGCGAGCACTGTAACACTTGTAACATCAGTGTAACATTATTGTAACATCACTGTAACACATTGAGAATCTATTGAAATTTTATATTTTCACTTTTTGAGCCCCAATCGTAAAAATCACTGTAACATTGTAACATTTAGATTTAAAACCTGACACATTTCTGCGAGCACTGAAACACATGTAACATCTGTGTAACCTTATTATAACATCGCTGTAACTCATTGAGAATCTTTTGAAACTTGATATTTTGGGTTTTACTTCTGAGTCGTCAAATTAAAAATCAATGTTACATAGAATTCACACTCGACACATTTCTTCATGCACTGTTACACATGTAACATCAGTGTAACATTATTGTAACATTACTGTGACGCATTCAGCTACTAAGGAAAATCGGTATTTGTACTCTTGTGCCTTCGTCTGTTTTTATTAACATTGACCTTGAATTGCAAAAAACTAAAACTAACAGCAATCAAGACGTCGGCGTTATTCTGTGCATGTGTACAATGTTAGATTGAACCAAACTGTTCATGTTAAACCCCTGTCCAAGTATACCGAGGTGAGCTCAGTACGATCGGAAGTATCGCCAACGCAGCGCAGTTACATCGCCAGTAAACGCAGTGGTATCGCATAGAACGCCTGGCCACGGCGCTCACTTTGAGCATGCACAAAGCAAACGCCATCGGTTGGCGTTCTGATAAGAGCGCAGTGTGGTCTCCGAACGGTCGCCGACGCAGCGCAGTAAGGTCTCCGACAAAATAACACGAGCTTCATCGGTTTCAGTTCAGTCATCTGCTCCTGTACCCAGGCTGAATTCTGCGAAATTTACACAGACATATTCTCTAAGAGCACGCAGTGTAAGCGCCGTAAGCGCGTCGTGAAAGCGCAGTGCAGGCAGTGGAAGCGTCGTAAGAGCGCCGTCAAAGCACAGTGCACGCGGTGGAAGCGAGCAAAGACAGTCATATAATTGCCCTGTAAACCGTAATTTTGTCAGTTATGTGTGCTATAATAACTGTGTTTTGGTTTTTTGGTAAAATTATACATACGTGGATCGACCTGCACACGAAATTTAGAATCCAAAGAAAATAAATGAATTCACTGCATTATTAATTATTAAACTTGTGGCTGTGGTGTACAGTTAAATCATTCAATTTCGCGCGGGTTTAATTTTCGCGTATTTCGCACTCTGGCAAGAGCGCGAAAGTCAACCCCAGCCAAATCAAGCCAATTAACAGTGTTTCTTTATAGGAAAACACAGTTGCGCGAATTCATGACCCCGCTAATTTGTTATTTAAGGTGTTTGCGCGAAAATTCGTCCCCGCGAAATATAATGATACTGCAGTATTTTGTTATGATAAGCAATTGTAGTACCAGTATAAAAGTTGTAGCTTGAATGATCACTCCAATAAAGATCACACTGAAATTGAGAACACAAATGTAGACCACCTAATATTTTTAACCAATTTTGCCCAGTCCCAATGCCAGTCTTAATAGCGATGTTTCGCTGTACATAGTTCTGAGAAATGTTGATTTTCAGAATTTCCAAACTCTAACCCCTACTTTTAAATAAAATAATGCTAAGCCCAACAACACTTTTTATCACTGATTTCAGTGTTTATTAGTAGAAACTTTTTTTACTGTAGAAACTGGTAGAGTTATGGGACATGTCGTTGTTTAAAATAATGATCAATTGTTAGCATGTACGTGGCCAATTTAAAACAAAAACTAGGTTTAATTTTTCTTGTAACAATGCGAGACATCATTTTTTTTGACAGATAGGTTATAATCATATTCTGTGGTTTTCATTGTAAATAACATATTAGAAAAGTTAACTACTTATAACTTCATTATTTATGGCTATTTCGAGTGAATTTTTAATTGGTTCATTTTCCGTTTTGAAAGTAAAAATTGTAGCGATTTTCGCTCGCTTTATGTAATACGGTGGCGCCGATTTACATTAAAAATATTAAACAGGCCAAAAAGGTAAAGGTAAAATGTTTAAATAAATGTATACACATATTCCTTGTGAAAACGTTTCCCTAAAATATCAAAATTGTTTGAAATAAAAATTCGCTGCATTTTTTTCTGATGTTGCTTTTCTTAATGTGATTTCTATTTAGTTTTCTGTGTATTATATAATATAGTTGGATTAAATCTTTATACTACTAATAATGATACATTTCAACGCTTATATCTGACAAAACAAACAGGTCCCATACATTTGAATAAAAGAGAGTGAAGAAATAAAACCCCACGATGCAGTTGTGCTGCTTATATAAACCTTTCTTTTAATCTTGAGATTTTCAGCAACATGTTTTTATTTTAGCGCGAATTATCGTTTAAAAGACCTGGGAAAGTTATCTTTCACGCATGCGCACTCAATGTTGCAGACGGAATTTTACTTATTATCGCTTGATAAGCGATCGCTGGGAAGGTGGCCTTTGCCTTTCTTTTAATAAAAATGTCCTTATTAAGAAAAATAACGCTTTAACAAATTATGCGTTTAAATTATTTTATAGATGTAAATAACTTTAGTTTAGTCTGCAGATTAAAAACCCCTTTAACGAATGTTTTCATGGATAATATAACCCAACATTAAAACATTATTCAGGGCTAAAATATATCTGATAATTTATTTATGCTGATAAAACTTGAAAATGGCTGTCTCAAGCAATTCAGAGATTATTTGCACCAATGTAGCTTTAAAGTGTAAACTTATAAACGTACGAGATGTTCTAAATTACCATGGCGCAATGAAGAACAAAATTTATTTTAATTTAGACAGCTTATCAGTCATTTGAACGCAGAAATGTGTCAGGTTTAAAATCTAAATGTAACAATGTTACAGCGATTTTGGACATGAAGGCTCAAAAAGTAAAAATATCAATTTTCAATAGATTCTCAATGCGTTACAGTAATGTTACAATAATGTTACACAGATGTTACATGTGTTACAGTGCTCGCAGAAATGTGTCGGGTTTTAAATCTAAATATTACAATGTTACAGTGATTTTGACGATGAGGGCTCAGAAAGTTAAAATATAAAATTTCAATAGATTCTTAATGTGTTACAGTGATGTTACAATAATGTAACACAGATGTTACAAGTGTTACAGTGCTCGCAGAAATGTGTCAGGTTTAAAATCTAAATGTTACAATGTTACAGCGATTTTGGACATGAGGGCTCAAAAAGTAAAAATATCAATTTTCAATAGATTCTCAATTCGCCTTATTCCAGTTTCCCATAATCACCCGCGCGCCGAGGGACTTCCGGTTTACGGTCACAAAACGAAAGTAAACGATTTGCAACTCTCAGGCGAGCTGTATCGGTAAAATACTTATGTTTATTGCTTTATAAAATATATTTTCATATATTTTTATAATCTGATTAATGTTTCATTGAATGTTAAATTATTCAATCCGTCCTAATTACGCTAACGATCTTTTCGATTTTAACACCTATCAAAATTCCGGGTGTTCAGTTTGCAAGCTCCAGACGTAGCTCAGGCCAGTGTTTTAAGCTTTTAAGGTTTATTTAAAGTATTTGGAAGAAAAAGTACACTATCCTGGCTCAGAACTTTGGACATACACTGCAAACCACAGGTACAAGGCACATTCCCCCACCTTTAGGTTATGTTGTGCACCGTTCCTTTCTAAAGGGCTTTTGATGTAAAAACTGCAGCAAACATATTTTTCATTGTAAAATTGCTTCTGACAGTTCTTGTAATAGCATAGCATACTTACTTTACTTTCAGAAATGGATGTTCCTACATCATAACGCTTCCCACTAATATCTGGCATATGTAAGGGGTATGTGGGAGCTTTCTGCTGTGTTCCTGGTTGATTTCAAGGGGCAAATGTCGGTGATTAGGAGAAAAGGTCTCATTTTACATATGGCCAAATTAAGAAAACTTTGGTTATAGAGAGAATATGATGAGATGTCATCGATGAAGAAGAAAATGTCGTATAATTATCACATGGGCAGTGTAGATCCAGATCAAGCATTACATCTTGATAAAAAAATAACTGCAGAATAAATGTTAACGCAAGCAGTGTAGATACTGTTATTTCTGTGTAAAGGCTTTTTCTGTTGCGTAAACATAGTGACATCTTTTATTTACCTTTATCTACCTGTTATGGATTATTGTTATTCCATTCTTTAATAAACATTTATTGTATATTAAAAAAGAAAACAACTGGAAAGGGTTTCTTTGTCTTTGAATCTCCAACATTAAGAAACTAGCAGCTATCACAAGAAGTAATTTTGTAAGCTGGCAATATAGGCACAAAATAGAGTTGATTACAAGCCAATTAATAATGGCAAAATAACACTGGAAGTAGCAAATGATTCCAACCAAAGATCGATTAAGACTTGCAATTTACAAAATCTAAAATACATATATAAAAGGCTTGTTAAAAAAGAAACCGATTACTTCAGGCAGGCAACACTTTATAAAATAAAAGTCGATACCGAGTCCAAATGTTTAAGACTTGAGATTGAACTCTGTGCACAAACTCAATTTTAGTCTCAACGAAGAATTAATAACATGGCATTGGGTCAATTTAAAACATTGATTCATCTCATCTGTTGTTTTTTTACCACTGCTTTAGCTTTTTTCTCCCCAACAGAAATCCTGATTTAAGTCTTGAGCACATAAATCAAACTTCAGTACCTTGGGCCCTGATTCTACTTACAATAATCCCACCAAATGGCTCTGACAGACATGTATGTGATCAAAAACAAACAAAACAGGCAGTTCAGTTGAAATTTTAATATAATAGAAAAACTGTCTTCTGTAAGTTTTAGTCAAGAAGATACTACAGTGAAACCCTGTTAATAAAATTAGCTCTGGAACTGGTATAAAGAGGTCTTGATGTGGAAATCTGAAATCTGGTCCCACAAGGCAGTATTATGACATCACATTAAAGTTATGTCACAAAAGGTAATAAATAAAAAATAATAGAACAAGAAACTATGAAAAATCATGTAATAAATTATATTTGACAGTAGCATTTTGAAAGGATGACACATTTACCATTGTCCATCTCCATACCAGATTCCACCTTTAAAAGTAATGTCACACATTATAACTATAAGTATTTGCCTTCAGATTGATAGGGTTGTTTCTGACCAATAAGCAAACAGTAAAGGAGTTTCAACAGATCTAGATCTACATTGGTCACACATGCAATAAACCCTTACACCTGGATTAAAATGTTTACGAACTGTTCAACATCTTGATAATGTTTGTATAATTAATGGAATATGCTAGTTATTTATAAAGTTTCCAACACGGAAAAACAAAAAAGGTGGATTCTGGTAACTTATGTTACCAATGTCGAAAGACTTAACAAAAGATAATGTATCACAAATGAATTAACACATAGACATGTTAATAAGATGAATGATTTTCACAAGACACACTATTTCTTTATATCCAAAAATTTGTCTTTTTCACATGGGCTGTTCATTTATAAATTTTCAATAAATATAAAATGTGTATGAAGTGTTCTTCGTCCAGAAAATGGCAATACACATTCGATAATCTGGTACAGTGTACGTGCAGAGGCCTTCACGAGGTTCACCAGAAATTTTGTTGATAATAATGAATATAACTCCAATGTCATGCGTGCAGATTGCAAAGGATTGCACTTGGTTGTAGTATTCGGAATGTCTCTTGATGATACTGGAATTTCGTTGTAACCTAGTGTAATGCACACAATCTCTCTGTGTATATGGATGTGTCAGTTTGTATGACCTTTGGCTGTAAGAACAGTAGAACTAACAAGGTAATTATTAATTTCTGAATCATCATTGAATGAATATCTGGTAACATTGAGGGATCCACTGACCATATCTCGCCGCTGTACACATGACTTTGTACTTTGTGGTTCAAGTCGAAAAGTTCTTTCACTTAATTTTGTAAGATGTTTGCTGAACTCGGGTTGTTGAGAAATGTATTAACCACTGGTGGATATTCCCAGTACATGGCAAAGCAGAATGACCCGGGCTTTATTTAGCAGCATAGGATCCACACCATTTACTCGACAGAGTTTCTTCACTTCATGTGTGGCTGTATAGACTTTGTGCCTGCAGCTTTGCCTGAAAAACATAAACAATGTCAATGTTAAATTTCATCTTAAAAGCATATGTTTCATGCATCCAAAATATGATTCTATTATGCATTTAACAAATTATTTTATATGTCACATGAATAAATGGATGCACCGATAATGTTTGTAGGTACACTTTTTCACTAAAACACCATTTTACTGGGTGGGGTAAACCTTTTTATTTTTCTAGAAACATGCTCAACTTTATTTCTGTTGTAAGGTCGAAATTCCGAGTCATGGTTCAACACTAATATAGGAAACTGCATAAAGAGAATTACAAGCTGCACGTTCTGATTGATGCTCGCAAACGCAATTTATCCGAAGTAATGGTTCATCCGAAATTGAAAATTAAAACTGTTGTAACGCCGCTGTATACAATTTTTACATACATTTACAAATAAATTATTAATAATGTAAACTTAAAACTTAAAAGAGTTAAAGCTATAAGGTTGTCATAAGGTACTTACTCGAATAGAAATGGAGTTGTGCATGTTTTAATTTTCGGATCCAACTTCCAACATTTTTAAACCGGAAGTCCCCCGGCGCGCGAGCGATTATGGGAAACTGGAAAGTCGAGAATGCGTTACAGTAATGTTACAATAAGGTTACACAGATGTTACAAGTGTTACAGTGCGTGCAAAAATGTGTCAGGTTTTAAATCTAAATGTTACAATGTTACAGCGATTTTGGACATGAAGGCTCAAAAAGTAAAAATATCAATTTTCAATAGATTCTCAATACGTTACAGCAATGTTACAATAATGTAGTACAGATGTTACATGTGTTACAGTGCTCCCAGATATGTGTCAGGTTTTAAATCTAAATGTTACAGTGATTTTGACGATGAGGGCTCAAAAAGTTAAAATATAAAATTTCAGTAGATTCTCAATGTGTTACAGTGATGTTACAATAATGTTACACTGATGTTACAAGTGATACAGTGCTCGCAGAAATGTGTCAGGTTTAAAATCTTAATGTAACAATGTTACAGCGATTTATACGATTAGAGCTCAAAAAGTTAAAATATAAAATTTCAATATATTCTCAATGGGTTACAGTGATGTTACAATAATGTTACATTGATGTTACAAGTGTTACAGTGCGTGCATAAATGTGTCAGGTTTTAAAACTAAATGTTACAATGTTACAGCGATTTTGGACATGATGGCTCAAAAAGTAAAAATATCAATTTTCAATAGATTCTCAATACGTTGCAACAATGTTACAATAATGTTACACAGATGTTACATGTGTTACAGTTCTCGCAGAAATGTGTCAGGTTTAAAATCTAAATGTTACAATGTTACAGCGATTTTGGACATGAAAGCTCAAAAAGTAAAAATATCAATTTTCAATAGATTCTCAATGCGTTACAGTAATGTTACAATAATGTTACACAGATGTTACAAGTGTTACAGTGCTCGCAGAAATGTGTCCGGTTTTAAATCTAAATGTTACAATGTTATATTGAAGATGAGGGCTATAAAACTTAAAAATATTAATTATAATTAATAGATTCTCAATGCGTTACAGTGATGTTACAATAATGTTACACAGACTTTACACTGTTACAGTGGGTGCAGAAGTGTGTCAGCTTTGTAATCTAAATGTTACAATGTTACAGTGACCTTTATGATAAACGCTCTTGGTGTGGAAATATTATATTATTCTATTTCACAACGCATTATTATGATATTACAATAAGGTTACATTAATGTTACAGTTGCTACTTTTCATACATGAATTAGTGTTGTTTCATTTCAAAAGGTTACATGTTACGTATGTTACATCATGTTATGTTCGTAACATATTCATACAGTGTCATTGATTTAGACCAATTTCATGCTCTATCTCCGTATACATTTTATAAGACTGTGTGGATGATTTCAGAAACGGGACAGATTGATTGAATCCGTCTTTGATACGTTTCTTATAAAAATATGATAAAAGAGGCGATTTTAATGATGTAAATTTTCCGTTTTAAGACGGCGATGTTCCTCGTGAAACATGCAACGTGGTTTATATCACTCAGCTTGTTCGCTTTTCTAGAGCTTGCAATGAAGTTAATAAAGATTTCAATGAACGTTATCTTTGCATAACAGAACAACTTTTAAAACAAGGTCATTGGTATCAAAACTTAGGGATAACCTTTTGCAAGCTTTATAGCCGATACCCAGATATAATTCAATAATACAGGTGCAGTTTAAAATCACTATTGCAACAAGGTATTTCACAGCCATTTTTATGGACTTTTAATTTATAAACTTACGAAAATAAACGGCAATATTAATTTCTCCCGGTTATTCGTAAAGCCCTGCCACCGTCATGCAACCAAAGAGGTAAGCATAATGATCAACTGTAGATGGGTTAATCAAAAATAATGGGTTTAATGTATTTAATAAATTCAAGTTTTGTATCGGTTTTTGTGGTTACTTGTTACAATAATCATTTCCAAATAAAGGATGCTCTGTAAATTCATTTCCTATTTCTGTGGCATATATTTTGTGGATTTTAAAGGCAGATCAATAAAAGACCAACAGCTGCAGAATTTTGCACGATTCCAAAATTCGCGATCCATAAATTTTATCATCAACTGCAAATATGTTCTTCTGTTAAACCATTCTGGTTCAGCTGTTTACAGTTAACTCATCTTCATAAATGATTTTCTTTCTCCAAAATAAATACACCTCATTTTATAAAGAAAGAATGACACAAGGTCATGAGGTAATCATTAGCAAACGGTAAAGTTGACTATTGTATCAAAGTCCAATATTATACCAGTTTTTATCTGTTTTGAAGTTATTTTCCACTTTAAAAGAGTCACGCGGACTATTATGCATCACAAACAAATCATATTCAAACACACGACATTCAATTATGTACTTTTTTAAACAAAAAATTTAGACATTAAGTAATAATATTTATATTCAAATGTATTCCAACGTTACTTTGTTGATAATATGCATTGTATAATTAATGAAAGCACGTTCGGTTGATCTCCAATGCATTCTTTAAAAAATGAGTCTCTGAAAGGATAAAGAATACCTTTTTAAAACATTAAAAAACAAACACTTTTAACTGAGTTTGCGTTCATGTTGATTTGTATGCAAAAGCATGGACTCGTAAATGTTTATGCATCTCTTCATTCTAAGACTTGTGATTTTTGCCTTTTCTGCTTTTTTATCTGTTTGTTTATTTGTGTACATGTTTATTAAGGATTGCTGCATGTCCATGTGCCTACATACCAGCCTATCTATTCATCTTTCTACAATACAGTACTGCAAGTAAGTGCGAAATTTGAATTAAAACTATGAATAAAGCTACATAAATAATCGAACATCTTTTATAACGTTATTCTAAGGCAAAATTTCTAAAAATATAACAGTAAACAAGTTGTTTTGCCTAAACTATGAAAAGCAATGAAAAGGGACTTGGTAGATTTACAGGCCGCAATTCTATGACAAGTGGCGCACAAGCCCCATTTAATAAGTTACCTTGGTCCAATTTATATAGATGTTCAATACTAACAGATAATGCATGTTTTGGTTGCTGCAGATATGAGCGTTTTAACAACGGCCTCCCTTTTTCGAATGTTAGAAAAGGCGATATCGAGAGAAACACAAAGAAATGACCGTGTTCCGCCGAAATCATTCAACCTACTATTTAGGGCAAGAAGTCCTGCCGAACTGAAGGATTTTCATCTTCAGTGTGATGCTATGGGCCCAACGGTGACAATTCTCTATGGAAAGTATAACGTTTGGTATGGAGGCTATACCAGCAAGGACTGGATATCCGGCAAGCTGCAGTTAGTTGAAGACCCAGATGCCTTTCTATTCTACATGAATACTAACGACCAATCGAAATGCAATATTTTTAGGGTTTCCAGCATTAATTCAAAAAGTGCAATAACATGCGATGCAAACTTTGGTCCAACGTTTGGTGGTGGCTTCATGCAGGGTTATGATCTTCAAACATTCGTTTTAGAATCAAAAAATAAGTCTGAAATGAAAGAGAAATTTCTACAGCTGAATGGCAATCAAAACTTTACATGTGCTTATAAAAATGATGAAGTAAACTTAAAAAAGAATGACATAAATGGTGGAACTATGGATGTCAAAATGATTGAAGTTTATCAAGTAACAGGTAAGTACATTTCTTTTTATTACTGTTTTAGTATCCAAATCGTAAACAGCATAACATCTATAAATGATAACCTTATATTCATAGTTATATCTTGAGATAATTGTCGGTCATCCTGGTTGGTAATCTGGTTGACCAGAACACCGGTTACAGTGATATCACGGTTCACACTGTCATGTAACAGCTGCCCTGTACCAAATAGTGTGTACCATGTGGCAGTCCGAAAGATGGCGACCAGTTCAGCGACGAGGTATGCGCTAGTTTGTTTCCAACTTGTATACATACACTGTAAGGTAAAGACTGGTAAACTTGGATCATAAAATGAAAAGGGTTGTTGATTGATTAAATGATTGTTTGCTTTATTGCCGGTGTGTCTGTTTGACCATGTAATTGATAAAAAACAAATGTCCTTATTGGCTATTTCAAAATTTAAGCAAGAGCGACGAATATTTCTGGCTTTTTATTCTATGACAACTTTGTTGTTTCCGTAATATGTGATATTCTTTTGATGCGTCTCTCATTGCCTATCTTGTGATATAACTTTTTTCTGACCAATAATTTAATTTTTAAGAAAATGCGACTCAAACAAATTTTGTTGATACCCTGATCCGCCCTTCGGATTATAAGAGGATGCCTTGGATTAGTGTCGAAAAAGATACCCCGTATGGTCTACTTTTCCATGCAAACGGCTTCCGCGTTTTTTTTTCTTTTTTCAAAGTACTATTGTAGTCAGAGCTAAATAAATACCATATGATTCAGAAGTGATTTCCTATAAAATTTGTAATGTTATTGTTATAGAATAAAATACCGAAATAAGTCGTCGTTCTCGCTTCAATTTTAAAATAGCCAATAAGGTCAATAACAAGGTGAAACGAACACACCGGCACTTAAAAAAGTAATATAATATTATGCATATTAAAGCAAGCAAAAAATAATCAATCAACAATCCTTCAAATTATATGATCAAAGTAACAATCTACACCTTCCAGTATGTATACAAGTTGGAAACAAAATTACACATACTATTTCGTTGTTAAACTGGTCGCCATCTTGCGGACTGCCACAGGGTACACACTATTTGGTACAGGGCAGCTGTTACATGACAGTGGTTCAGACGGAACTGATAATTTAGACTATGCCACCTGTTCCTAAAACGCATGCAAAAAGATAGTGTAGAGGCAGATGTTTGATTGCTTGATATAAGGTGTAGACGTTCACCGAAAAAAACATTAATGTAGATGTTTCTTCTATAAATATTTGATATATATTTTTATTTAAGGACGTGTAAAAAATGCAGTAATGTTGTTGTTTAAGTATCGTCAAATTGGATAAATGTGTTCATGAATGCGTCCTAGCTCATAGCGTTACTTTCTACAGTCGATGCGTATTTGTACGCTTATATACATTGTCAGCATTATTTACTAACGTTCATAAAGTATGGTTCTAGTAGGTCCCCAAATAGCTCAAACTCAGTGAGCATTAGGAGACGGTAAAAATTATTCGTATATTGGTGCATTTATTAATTTCTCTTGAACTTTGTGTCTTTTTTGTGGTTGTTAAGACGATTTTCTCTGAAACTGTTACAGCGAAAAATTATTTGTTTTTAATTAATTCTATGATAAAATATTGGCATTATGTCATTGTTCTGAAGGTGTTTCATAACAATTACTTCTCAGCCGGAAAATAACTTTAAAGGCTGGTCTAAATGTCTATACTAAACGATCGCCATTACATACGATTAACAATGCTATTACTTATATTCTTTACTTTACTGTACTGTTAAAATAATGATATTGTTTAAGCATTGACTTAAGACCGAACAAGATTAGTGACATAGTGTGTGTCAGACATTAGGATAAGGGGCTTCTAGGGGAATGTTTTACACGTTTAAGCTCAATTTTGATTTCATTCAAGGGTAGTAGACATTTGCGAATGTAAGTAGAAACAAAATTGGGAGACCGAATCAGAGATTTAACTAAGGGGTTTTCTCAAACTTCTGAAATCTATATAATAGCAAGTCATAATGTTATTGACAAGCATATTTTATTTATATTTATTGTATAACTCATGAAACTTACCTTACCGATCTTGGATGATCATTTAAGGGCCCACTACACTCCTCCTTGCACGTTCATCGATAAAAAAAGAAAATTATCAAAATTTCAATAAAGGCTAAATGCCGTTCAATGAAACTTTACCCAAATAATCGTCATTAGTGTATCGTCATTTTACATATATAAAGAACAGTGAGGACAGTAAAGAAAAAAAGCTAGACCTAAACATTCCATAATTTTCTATTTGCATAACTAAGCAATACAAACATTATTTTAAATTCCTACATGAGTGTAGTAATACTGGCAAGATAATGTTGACGTTTATTTTGTAAGGAACTTTAAACTAGGAAAAGAGAAATCAGGGCTTGTCACTCGTTTACACGACTACATTGTAGGAAGCGACCAGAAAATTGAAGGTCAAACACACATAATACTAATATATCTCATATACTTTACATATGTAAGTGAAGAGGACACAAGATATTGCTTTCAGTATCATATTACTCATATTTATGCTAAAAGTTTATGGAATTTTTAGATTTCGCAATTTTTCTTTAGTGTTCTAACGTGTCTAACGTACCATATGCAAAATAAAGATACATGTACACCATTAGCATTCATTTGTGCAAAGTTTCTTTAAACGGCATTTTGCTGTTGTTGAGATTTTGATAATTTTCTTTTTTATCGATGAACGTTCAAGGAGGACCCTTATAATTTAATGACTATTTTTAGTGGCTTGTAGTTGCAGAATGGTAGAGTTATCGCGGTAATTTGGCCAAAGATTCATGTGGCTGTATGTGTCATAGATGGGAACAGTCACAAAATATACCGACCTTTTAGCAACCAACAACAGTATTATTCAGGTCACAGGTCATACCACTGTATATATACGCAAGTTTTTGTCGATAATAATGTGTAAATGTAAGAGAGAATACTTAGTCTGCTTCAAAATCGATTTTTTTAATGGTTGCATTTAACATATAGAAACACGATTTCTTGGACATCTAAATGATGCACAACATTTTGCTCTTATGACCCGCATAGGACAGGACCTGCCTTTTCCTGAAAGTTTTGTGTTATTAGCTGATACAATTTTTCCTAACAGCTGACACCGACTTTTGACGCATTACACAAGTGCTCAGAATAGCCGAATGGATATCCGTTGCTCGTCGTTTTAAATCTATAAATCTATCAGCTCTCTTTGGCGCCATCGAAAACGATTTCTTTCACAAACTTTGAGTGTTGTTGCTAAACGTGTTACACGAAGAAAAAAAGTGGGATTGGTCTACTAGCAAAAATGCAAATAGTTTTCTTTTGCTTCGAATAGTGTAGAATGTCTCAATGTGAATTGGAGGAAAAAGTGCGCACTGAATATTGTAAAAATCAATTTTTCGATTAAAACTGGCCTGACGTATTTTTCTATGTTAAATTTGTTTGAGACATCCCCCAATCGTTATGTTATTCCGATGTTCAATCCCACTTCCACTTACATTCGCAAATGTCTAATTGTCGGTCATCCTGATGACCGACATTATTTAATCGACCAAACTTGAGCTCTTTAGCCTGAACACCGGAAAACAGTGACTCACGGTCCAGAACGGATAATTAAGACTATGCCACCTGTTCCTAAAAGGATAGTTTAGAGGCTGATGTTTGATTGCTTGATATATAGAGAAGACCTTTACCGGAAAAGACATTAATGTGGATAATCATGTTTCTTGTATACTTAATTAATTGTCGGTCATCCTGATGACCGACATATTAAAATGGACCAAACTTAAATTTTGAAGGGTAACACCGGTTAACAGCGGCACCGGACGTGGTCACTTTAGACAAAGCCGACCATCTAAAGCTTCAAAATGCTATTCTGTTACCCCTATTTGCAAGAAAAGTCTTCTTAATGTTGAAGAAACAATATTTGGACATTGTAGTTACGGCAAATCCGAAATTGAGCCCATCTATAACGACATGTTAAATTATGTACATATACGTGTGTTGTATTTTCTAAAGCGTATAGAAATAATGTTATGCATCTTTTTTAGAAAGTTCCGTGATGCAAACATTTATAGCGAAATATTAGTTGGATAATTTGAGCTGATACTTTATTTAAATCAAATAACTGTTCAGGATGATGTCCTATATGAAAAAGATTCATTGAGTTATCTTGATTTTGTTCTTCAAAAGCAAGACGCCGTTTATGATTTTCTTAGAGACTAACGTATATCCGAAATTGGCGGGAAAGGCTGTCTGTAAACAAAAGTTTACAAAAAGCTAGTCGGTCATTAGCATAACATTTAAGTAAAACCACATGGCACGGAAGTTAACTCTTAAAGCCACTTTAAAATAGAAGCGCTTAATTGTTATTGGATGTCGTACAAAAATAGTTTACTTATATCGTACGTATATTTCCTTTTTATAAAGGAATGCATTTTAGCTGGTGATAAATCTTACCATTTTGCAAACACTATTAATAATTATCTTGAAAGTACCATAATTGGTAGGTTTGTCAAACACTATTTCTTCGTCTAACACTTTTTGTCAGAAAGTGCAGTGAAAGAAACGAAAATCAAGCTGTAATTGTATTTGGGGGGATGACAGCCTGACAGGGACTCAAAAATACTGTATTTACTATTCTGATCTTCAACAATTTCGTTAGAATGCTGGTATTGCTAGAACTTTTGAACTTCAACATGGAATATATTGCTAGTTATCGCATATTTTCTTGTTTTAACCAGGTTTATGAAATAAAACAACAACAGGTTATTAGAATAGGTTTCGTCGTAGGGCCGGCGGGCGGGCGTCAAACTGATTGATTTCCGGAGATTAACTTGAGTTCGGTTCAGGATATTGACATGAAACTTTTTGCATAGTAAGAACATGTGGAGGGCTCGCTTGAAATTGTTTTTGGGGTCGGTCCGTCAAAGATCGGAGTCACCGTTACTAAAAATAGACATTTGGTTTCCGGCGATTAACTTTAGTTTGGTTCATCGTAATGACATGAATAGGTGGAGGGCTTGCTTGGACTTGTTTTTGGGATCGTTCCATCAAAGGTCAAGGTTATCGTCACTAAAAATAAAAATCTGGTTTCCGGCGATTAACTTGAGTTCGGTTAATCGTATTGACATGAAACTTGCCGTTTAGTAAGAAGGTGTAGAGCTCATTTGGGATTGATGATGGCAGGGTTTGACACTGATCTGGAAAAGTCGTGGAAAACTAAATCTAACGCTCGTCAACTTCAAATTTGATCAGATCTGCTGCCTTAACTAAAACTACACTTTATGTTGTTAATAAATACTGAATATTTTAAGCATCGCTTTTCTGCTTACTATACAAATAAGCATCGACTGTGGAAAGTTCTATATTATCTCTGTGAGCATTCGTGTTAATGTAACATATTCATCCAATTCGATGGTGCCTAAACATCGTCATATTTTCTACACGTCTACCAGGAACATGATTATTTATATTAATGTTTTGCCGATACACGTCTTCTTCATGTTTCAATAAATCAATTATCAGCCGTTCAACTTTATTTGCATGCTTTAAAGTAACAGCATTTGTAATGTATATATGTTCTTTTGTTTATGTATTGTAAATAGTGAAAATGTGTTCATGTACATGTATTGTACATAGTGGAAATGTAATTGGAAATAAACTTGAACCTTTAAACTACAACTAAATTCGCAAATGGTTTGTCAGATAAAATCTACGTTGCATTGATCGACAGAAAGCTGGACAAATCCTTGACTTCCGATGGTCCAAAAGTAAATGCAAACACGAATACATACTTATTCTATTAGTTTATCTGCTAATGACCGACTAGCTTTTCGGAAAGCTAAAACGGGTTTCATGTTACTCTGAGTAATAGACGATATGATTATTCACGGATAACAAAACAATGAAAGCTTTGTTTTAACAGGGGAAAAATAAAGTATAAAGGTGATTGCGCTTCATTTACACGCTGACGAATAATTCAAACAGAATCCTGAGATAAAAAAAGTCATTTATTTTTCAAGTTTGCGTTTCAGACAAATATTTCCAAAGGCGAAACAGTTACTGTCTTATTTGCGTTAATATATGTACGCCTTCGGTAATCCGTATCAGCGAAGCCTACCGAATTTCTATATTTTATCAATAATGCAAAGGGTTAACCTGGATGTATTGCATGTGAGTGATAAGAAATTACCGGCAAAGTCGGGATATTTATGGCAGAGTCGGGGCTGGCCAGTTCGCGCCGCTCCCTGGTAAATCAAAGTCGACCTGCATACACCTGCTTGAGAAGACAGACAATATAGCTGCAGCTTTTTTAAAGATCTGTTCATAAATTGCCGACAAAGTTCGTGCTATATTCCACACAGGCTTATGATATTGGATTCCATGAAACACAAATACTTTAAGTATAATAAAATTTAAAGCGATATTGTTATTCACTTAAGCGTTCTAGCCAAAAGTTCAAACGATTCATCATACTTTTTGTGTTGAACTGCATAATTGTCCCAAAGGTTATCTTAGTGAAACATCGATATTTTATCAGACTAGCAGTCTTAGATATAAAAACGTGAATCAGTACATTTTCGGCTTTGTTTGATATGGGATGCGTTATTTCATATATTTTCTAGAAAAATGCAAACTAGCAGTCGAGATATAAGATAATAAAACGCATTCTTTGTTGCCAGCTTGTAAAACAAGCACGTTCACTGGCACTTGACCAATACTACCTCGTGTACTGTACTATTCCTTTTGCAGAATAAGGAGGATTGCCCATAAGAATGTTCATTTAAAAGTTGCATTACACAAAAATAACGCATTATTCCTCCGTAGTCCAAATAGTTCGTTTTAATATATGATAACTTCTTCTCTTCATCCCAGGGCTTCTTGTTTGCAGTTATAAAATGTCAGGTAAAAGAAACGAAATCAATTTCATCCCTCTATCTTTTTTGTTCGTGTCCATATCTTGTTTGATAAAGGTGGACTTAAGAGCGGGTGTATATTTGTGACGCTGGTTTTGCGATTCCGCGTTTAAAGTATGGTCTGTTCGGTTTGAGTTCAGTAATTTTCTTACGTAAGTAAGTTGACCCCTTGTGTGTTTCTGAATAGATGGAATGCAGATCTTCACACCAATATATGGCTGTCTAGAAGTAAGATGACAGAAATCATGTTTTTTGGACATTGAATATTGGGAATTTGAATCCTATCGGAATAGGAAATACTTTGGCTAAGCTACATAAAGTTCCATATTAAAGCAATTTGAAAGAAACATAACGCATACAATAACGATATAGGAGTTCTCGTTCTTATTGTCACAGATGGCTTTTTATGCAGATAATATATTCCATTTATTAAGATAATAGAAAAGAACTTTCATCAAGAACTGATCATTTTCTTAATCATGCTCTTTCTCTTCTTCTTGGTTGTGTGGGGACGTTGTTTTTTTTTAATTTGGCAATTCCTGATATGCATATTAAATTTTCACCTTTTTGTATACGAACCTAGAAGCTTGATTTGTTTCATTTATCCCTTTCCTCGTGTTTTTGCTGATTATTTCTCGTTGCCTATGTAAACCACATCACGCTCGACTTTCAGTCTCGCGTGATTTTGTTTACATACACAACACGAAAAATACGAACGTACAGTTTGCTTACTGTCATAATATTCCATATATGTTGCAATATATATTTTAAAGACAAAAATGATTGAAATGATAAAATGGGAAAATATCACATATATAACATGACACCTTCTAATTTTTAATGTTTTATTCACCTGGCTTACGTATATTACCATGCGTTATAAGTAAAGCCTGTCTCACACAGAACACGGTTGGTCACACGGTTCCAAGTGACGGAATACTCGGCTATACACGGGTTGACTGGTACGAATTTTAAGCTCCAACCGTGCATGGGGATGATTTAGTTCGATTTAGACTCGAATGTAGCACGAATATGTACGAACAAAGCACGGCTATACTCGGTCAAGCAAGATTTGTCACGGTTTGAACACGATTTTCAAACGTTTTCATACAATTGTTGTACGGTTCCAAGTACGGTCTAGTACGGTCTGTTACGGCCTTGTACGATTAAGCACGACTTTTACTCGCTTAACTGGACATTTACATGGTTTACATACGGTCCCACCGACTTTTGTTCGAGTTATATTCCATACAATTTATAAACGATATTGACACGATTGAGCTCACTCGTGGAGTGGACTTCTTATGCGGTTGTAAATTCGGTCTCCTTCAGTCTGACAGGGTCTCTCACGGTCTTGTACGATCGCTATACGATTATACACAGACAAGGCACCCGTGCCAGTTTTTTTTTAAGTTTTAAAAATCATACACGGCTTTCACGGATACATTCGAATGGCCCGAGTGTAACTCGGATAAGGCCACGGTTAGTTCGGTTGTATATACGGTTTACACGGGTGGCCAACCGTATAAGCCGTGTGTTCTGTGTGAGACAGGCTTAAAACCACATTAAAAGCGGTCCTTGTAACTAAAATAAGATTACAGTTTATAACGAACAAACCGTATAACCGATTTGAACAGGCTCAGTGAAACCAAGCTTGTCATAATATGATTATTTTGGGGTCTGTCTGTCTTTATCATTCAGATGCTCTGATTTCCCAAAGGCGATCAGTACTTCTGAAGACATCGTTCGTTAAAAAATCAGACACTTTACTCTGGAAAATCGAAAAGACACATATTACGGCGACACGCACTTTGTAATTTCAACCCGTATATTTTTTCGCCCACGAACGTATTCAAGTAGGCTGGGTTTTGTGTTGACCATGAGATCTGATAAAAAAATGTTTTAAGACATCGCAAGCACAAAAGTAACCTTATTGCCACTTTAGAAATATTTTAAAATGAAATCATTTCTATTATAGAAGATCTTTTTTCTCTTAATTTGGACCGTTTTGGATCAAAGTTACGTCTGAAATGGAAAACTTTCCCTCCAACCAATTATATTTATTAAGATAACTTCAAAAATCTTTGGCATACCCTCATGGCGACCTTAAAACATTTAAAGTGAAATCACTTCACATTAATTTCATAAAAATTGTATAAATTTCTCAACTACTAGAAGACAAGTGAGAACAGTAAAGAAAAAAAATAAACTTAAAATTTTTCTGGAATTCTATTTGCAAATAATCACAAAAACGAAGCATCGCAAAACAAAAACATTTCCAATTCCCGCATGATTTAAATGATGCTAACAAAAAATGTATGGTCCCTTAAAATAACTTTTAATTGCGAAGAGAAAAATCAACAATTTCTTTCTGTCATCCATCTCAGCAACCAGGATATTAAAGGTCAAACACATTTTTACAAATAACTCATACTGTTTACATGTGTTAAACAAGAGGACCTGAGATGCTGATGTTAGTGACACATTACTCATGACGGCATTTACATTGATGTTAAGTTTTGCTTCGTTTTTGTGTTTGGATGCAAATAGAATTTTCTGGATTTTAAGGTGAAACTATTTTTCTTCCCTATTCTTACTTTTCTCAAATAATAATTATAAAAGATAACATACATTAATAACATTCATGTGTACACAGTTTGATAGAACTGAATTTTTATCAACTGCCACAGCACCAACATATAACGTGTCAGTCTTATACCCGTCGTCACAAGGTTGCAACGGCGTTTCATATATTTGCATTCATTTATATATAAATATGAAAATTAAAAACTGAAAGGCAGTTACTGAAACGCCTTTGTTGTATAAACCATATACATGATTTTTTTAGATCGATATGATATTATCTAAAAATTACATTGCCATGTGTGGAAGAAATACGATTAAAGCACTGTTAACTAATTTCATTACAAATGAATCGCGACTGCTATGTGTTTTTTTTGTATTTATATATTTTGAAAAAGCGCTACCTATCGGTCAGACTTTTTATATATCTATGACTCTAGACGTTCGTCAGAGCAGTGTGATTCCGATCCATGACATAAGGTCTAGATGATCTAGGCTATGTGCTGGTGGCTTTTTTAATTTCCTTGTTTATCAATTGTAATCGGTTATCATATCAGTTTATGTTGACGTGAGTTCATCGTGTGACCTTTTAGTTCTGTAGGTAGCCTGCTTGGAGTTGCGTTGCTAGGCGCTGTAGTCGGACAGATTCGTGTCCCAGTGTGATTATCGTTTATAGTTCACAGTAGCACTGTTGATGCAGTGTGTCGGTTACCTGTTATCATAATTATAATGATACTTATGTTTATCAACATATCTGAGTCTCGGCTTGCTGTCAGTAGCGTGCCCGGAGTTATGAGGTTAGGCAATATAAATGTTATAAATGTTACCCGCTCAACGTTAAGGTGTTGCCAAGAAAAACTCAGTTGGTAGCATGTTTATAAGTCTTAAAGCTGATCGATTTATACAAGTTTGCTAACTGTTTCTGTTAACTATTTAGATGACAATCGGGTCAAGTTTTCTGCGTCTGTATTTTTCTGATTGGCGTATGAAACCTTTATTCCTAGTTAAAAGACACTTTAAGTGAATATAAAAAATCACTGTTTCTTTAACTTTTTTCCAACTGTAACTTTAATATCCAAAGAGATATATTTGAATAACTAAATTTCTCCGTATCATGATGACTTCTATAACTGTTTCTGATACATTTCTCTCCCTAATTTCCTGACAGAAATAATGAAATTTATTTTCAAAATTGATATCTAACTAATACCGATTGTTTTATATTTTATCATGTATTTGCATACTGGAAATTAACTTAAGGTAATAAACAATTGTGTAATTGTAATTCCAATCGTATGCATTATCTTTTCTAGATGACATTTTAAAAACTGCGTGGAGAGAAATGCCCAAGGTAGTATGCTTTTTCCTATCATTTTGTTGTAACAACATTGCATTCTGGTAGATTATCTTTATAGCGTTTCATACAATTTTCTGTAAAAAGCGACATGGGCACTGGCGCTTAAACAACCGCCCCACCCCTGCCAGCACTTTCTAATTTTTACCCTTGTTTCTTTGTACAAACGGTGTCAAGTCACTGATAGTATTCCATTCTATCAAAATATGTGAAAATACACCGTCAAAATCGTAGTTTTAAAAACTGCATTATTCTATGTACGTATACGATACGAAGGGCTCAAAGCTAACAGCTGTTTGGTTCAACACAACAGGGTAAAATCAAATGAGGAATTTCAAGAAGTCTCCTCAAAAGCTCGAAATAAGCGTTATATTCAAGAGAAAACCGTTTTTACACCGATTCTTCCCCTCAGTGCGACTTCCGGAACGCGTAATACGAGCTTTTGGCGAGACGTTTTGACATTTAATGTTAGAAATAACCCTGTTGCGTCGAACCAAACAGCTTTTAGGTAGGAACCATACGTATTGTAGTAAAACTGCCTCTCGTACAGGAGTAGGGTTTGGAGCTGTTCATGACCATGTTTCAGTTATATACGTACACAGAATATACAGATTTTAAAACTACGATTTGGGCGATGTATTATCGCATATTTTGAAAAAATCGAATACTATCAGTGACTTGACATCATTTTTACATGTCAAGGAAACAAGGGTAAATTAGAAAATTCAGGCAGGGTGCGGGCGGCTGGTCGAGCGCCAGTGTACATGAGTTAAATTTTCACTTCTTTATTGTTAAAATATGTATTTTTATTCTACATCTAATAAATTCATCCAATTAGCGTCCTTTTATTGTACCACGTGGCCGTCCAATATTTTCCCGTATTGGATCCAAAAAAGTCCGTATTTTTTCATATTGGACGATTAAGTGCAAATGCACTTTACCATTGTTTTACAACGATAAAAGCCGTTGACCGTAAAAATGATCCGAATGAAAAAAGAAATGTAGAACTTAATAAAATATTGAACCGTATAATAGGGAATATATATGAAATAGTCTTTAAACGCTTGAAAAGTCATGCTTCATTTATAAGATGTAGAATAAAAAGTTATTAGACGTTTTGCTGTACAATACGGGATATATTTGGACTCGTACACAGCTTGAGAAGTCATATTGGACTAACGGCTCGTCCAATATGACTTTTCAAGCTGTGTACTCGTCCAAATATATTCCCGTATTGTACAGTAAAACGTCTTATAACCTATAATTATATATACTTATTCTAAAATACAGTGGTAAAGCGCCGGCATTTATAAATAATGTCGTGACTCTCGTGTGTTGCTTTCCTGAATAGGCAATTATTAATATAATTGTATTAACGAAATACAAACATTGAAAAAGGCGAACACTAGCTAAATTTTCAAAAATGAATTAAAACATACTTACTTCTATCTAGATGTTATTGAAGAAATGTTTTTATCTTATGATGTAGTTACGTTTGCATTCATGTTCTAATTACCAAACACATATTGAAACAAAAGAAAAACCGTTTAAATGAGAACTCTGAAATTCATGGACAATATACCAAAAACACTCATACCTGAAATAAGTATATGCTGAGTCACAATATGTTGCGGGAATCCGTCCAAATAACGTATAGGTATTCAAGAAATTCGAGAAAGCTTCCCTTTATGTCTACTTTTGGTTTTTAGGTCAAAACATTTTTCTGTACAACTTGAAAATTCTGACATTATTTTGACAGATTACCTCTACTGTAGATAGGAGTTTAGGAGACATATGTAACATTTTTCTAGACGTTTCAAACAGCGATTCCAGAGTACTGGTGTAATGGTATTTTAGTTTTGTGCGTGTCTGCTCTACGAAAATAAAGAATTGTTTGTTTCAAATAACTTGAACATCCTTACTTCAACTGTTGTTTACACTCGTTTATTTAAATACTCAAGAATCGTATAATCTCATTTGAATAACAATATTTTTTCTAATTTTAAAAACAAATTATCGGCTGACAGAAGACAACTCACTCTTGTTCTACAAACGCAATTCTAAGAGCTTAAAGTCCGGTATTTACTTAAGCTGATGTTAAGCTTCGCAAACCACACTGCAGATTCACATAGCATTTTATCAAATTAATAGAAACTTTTCTTTCATTTTCTACTTAAACTTTTTAATTGTTATATATAAATTGTGATTTTTGGCCAACCGTCACAATTATACTACGCTGATTTGAAGAATCTAAGAAAAAGAAACTTTGAAAGCCACCGACCACGAGGCAGGGTCGGTTTGATTGAGACTGTTCTTGAGCAGTAATGGAAGTGTATATTTAACTTACTTTGTATGGCGTCTATCCCCAGCCCAGTATCCCCGGGTTGTGCGCAATTTCCTGCTCAACGGCCTTCAAATGGCTATATACTTGATAGAAATACAGAATATATATATACTGAATGTACGAGGAGGCCTTTTACGACCGCCATACGACACATACATATCCTAGAGTAATAATTGAATACATGAAAAACGAACACTAAAGATTAAAAAGTATTACAGGCTCGATTTTATGAAGCCTGTTTATGAGAAAATAAAAGACAGATAGCTGCCCCACAAAGCCCTAAAGCAGAGATGAAAAGATCACATGACGGAAATACTGTATCGATGTGCTTTTCCATAATTCGATGGAACGTTCTGCCAGAAACTAAAAGCTGTGTTATACAATAAGAACGTATAAAACTGTTTCATATTAACTCAATTTTTACTATCGACTTTCAATGAAATATCGCCGATACGTCATTTTTTTCAAATATCGGTTTGACGATTAAATTTATCGAATTTATTGATTTTTCTATAATCTATATTTTATAATAAATTTATCTATTTGACTTATTTACTGTCTTATCTGTTAAGTGAGAAACGCTCGAAGTGTCAATTGTTTTATTGATTGTTTATGTCATTAAAACTGTAATTGTCTTGCAGAAAGAAAAGCTAGAAGATATGAAAACTTATCTGAAAACATTTGAGCCTCTAAGCTGCCTGGAAATACCGTGTTACAACATTCTTCTGGTTGGTGTGATTGGTTCTGGAAAGTCTAGTTTTTATAACACTCTTGCAACAGTATTTGCCGGCGAGGTCAGAGAAACAGCACCTTCAGCAGATGAACCAACGAGTATTACAAATGGAGTAATTATACAAGTCTTATTTTCTTTCGTTCTTGATTTCGCTTCAAAACTGACTTAAATACAGAAATCAGTTAAAGCCTCATTACAAAATCAAAGCCGTACTACTATATTATTTACAAAACATTAAATGAAATCACAAGCTTTAATAGAAGCAGTTGTAAATTTAATTAATGATAATCATAAACTAGAATCTGCTTGGTTGCTGGCTTATGAAGTAATCGTTACAAAACTTTACAACGCCTTATCACTGTCAATGTATTACTTTTCTTTTTAACTAAGCTATAACATTAAAACACAATAGATAAAATAAAAATCCATTCGGAAGTCTTCAACATAGGTTGAATCAAGAGATGTTATCTCTAAATGGTTGCCATATAGAATATTATTATCCAGGAAGTATTTTCCTCTTTTTCTTAATTGAGATACTATTAGTTTTTTGATACAAATGCACGCTGCATGATTTTATTGCACAATATTTTTTTATTAATTTCATTTGTAGGTATGAAATAAAAATTGTGATTTTATACTTCTTAATAGAACAGGGCTGTTTACGAGTATTTTTGAGTCAGTTTTATAGAAGTAAAAGTTCAATTTAATATAATTGTATGGTTAAAATGATTTTGCCGCACAGGTTTACATTACCTACAAATGAAAACCTTAATGCTTTGGTAACTTGTTGATAAACGGCGGGCCGAAAACATGTTATCACGGACCGAAAACTAATATCGCGGGCACGTGGTAACATTTGATGCGCATTATAGCGTATTTAAAAATGGCGACGAGTGGATGTGAGTCCTATTAAAAACAGTCTTAAGAGGTTTATGCAAGAAGTAGGCAACTTCAAAAAAGAACGTGTATTTTAACAATAGTCTTTGAAATTTAAAATTCCGCAGTCTGTTAATATCGACAGCTGGATAATTTCGTTATAGAAAAATAAAACATACCCGGTGACAACCAAGAATTAAAACCAATGTATTTCTAAAATCATGTACTTTTAATTTATAATAATCACTATTCTAACTTCATGATGACAAGTGAGGCTTATTATATATTTGTTGTAAATGAAGCTCGCAGCAGCGGTATGAGAATGAAACACTATCAAAACATAGCCTTATCAATTATAGCCTTCAATGACCCATTCCGTTGTAAAACACTTCTACAATTCTTTGAATAACAAAGCAAGCAAATGGCAGACCTTGTTATCAGCCGGGACATGTTATAAAATGCTAATAAAGCTCACGGGCAAAATTTGCTCTTCCGGGACGATATCACCTTCCGGCCATTCAGCACCGGCTAATGACCTCCTAAATTAATATTTTAGGTACACAAATATGATGTCATAGTTCAAGAAAACAAAAAGCCTCTATGTCTGAAAATCTTCGACATACGAGGTTTCGAAGCTGAACGCAGCTATGAGCATGAACTCGAACATTTGTTGAATGGACGACTTCGCAAAAAATATGTGGTAAGTATGACGAATATATGACGATGTTATCATTTAAATATAAATAACAGCATGGTTATATGTTTAATTCTTGATTTAATTTATAAATGCACATCAAGTCCCAAAATTAATAAAATATTTGTTAAGTTGACTATTATTTTAAAAATCAGTTTCCAGATAATCCTGTTCCACTTAGAGCAGAACAACTTCGGCCAGATCCAAAACTACGGCATGAAATGCATCTTGTTTGTTTCGTTGTTGATGCTAGCAAACTTGAAATGCAAAAGGAGGATGAAAAACTAGCAGAGGCATACAAATATGTGAAAGATGTTATCAGACGAAAAGGTAAGAATTTGAGGCTACGTGTATACTAGTCATAACAAAACAATGAAAATTAAACGTTAGGCGCTATTATTTTGCAAAGTGCAATATTTTGTTTTTTGTCTTATTCGGTGGCTTTCATATTTGTCGTGTTCGGTGGAATTAAAAGTTCTCTTTTCATTTATTTCAAAGTTTCTTTGTTCGTCTTTTTTAATAATCACAGTAGTGTTCAGAATTCAATCATAGAAATAAATGAAAAGGGAACTTGAAGAGCAACCGAACACGACGAATATGAAAATATTGCAGGCTCTGTTTAATTGAACCTTTTCATGAACAGTAATAGAAGGCATAACCCTGCCCACGCCGCCTTGCCCCGGGTTGAGCGCAACTCAATATTTACACCAATAAACAGTACAATATTGATCCGTCCCAAACCAAACGAGTCTTTTAAGATTAATACCATCTAATGTTCAGCGGAGAATGGTCCACAGAAAAAAGAATGAGTTTGCCCTAAACGAGAAAACATTGGGCGGATCTAAACAGAATATAATTTTGACAGGGGAACTTTGAATATAAATCCTGCATATCACAGACATCGCCAAAGGCAAAAATTAAAAAGCAGGGAAGTATATCCTTGGGGGTGATTGAACAATATCCAAATTTATATTGGCTGGGAAATTCAAACCACCCATTACAAAACTGGCCGAAATATAAAACCAAAGGTAATTTTAGAAGTACTATTAACATAGAACATTACAACCGTGTTCAACAGCCACCTAGCCCCTGGTTAAGCGCAACCAATTATCAGTACAATTTTGATCCATCCCAAACGATGGAATGCATATGACGGTGAACATGGAACTTTCAATTTGATATTTCATTCATTTTTTTCTGTTATAATCAGGTGTGTGGTGTTCTCTTTAATTTTTTGTAGAAATTCCACTTGTTGCAGTAGCAACAAAGTTTGATCATCTCTGTCCAAGAATAGGGAGGAATGCTGATAATACGTACAGTAGTCCCAAAGCCCGTGTATCCGTAGCTGCCGTGGCACGATTTTTGGGATTGAAAGAAAAACACGTATTTCCAATCGTAAATTACGTCAATGAGGCTCAAAAACAGGAAGGAAAAGACAGACTGGCTGTGCAAGCTTTGCATTCAATGGTTAAATTGGCCGAAGACCATATGCAGCATAGAGGTAAGAAACTGAAAATTTAGATTTTATATAAATATCTTAATTGGCTTTTACGTCGAATTATTGTATTAAACGAATATTTAAAAAAAAAACAACAGTAATAGATACATGCATAGGTATATTTTTATACTAACTGTGCACCAAAAGTCGCTGATCTGTTTATACCGCAATAAAAGAGGTTGTATGCTATCACTTTCTATCAGAGATCAAGATGAAATTATTTCTGCCTGAAACCACTCCTATAATGTACAATGGCGATTAGTTAAATATATTAAATGATAAATACTTTTCATAATCTTTATGGCTAAAACAAAATGCATACATAAAACAACAAACAAAATTTAATCAGAAAAAAATATTCAAATAGAAAAACTAAAGCGCTAAAGTGCTCGGTTTGCTCAATGATTTGTCCATCTTGATTATTTCGTTTACTTATTTGTTTGCACGATGGTGGTTTAAGATGGTTTAGGATAGATCATTTTATATTCGACGCTCTCTTTTCCTTTTTCTCTAAGACTTTTTGATTCATTATGTACATGAAAACGAAAGCCAGGACTTATATCGCTATCTGTTTGGCATCAAACGTTAATTTTCAAATTAAAAATTAAATAACTTGGAAAAGCAAACATAATTTTTGATATATACTTTTCTTGTAAGATTCCTCCAAAACTATATTATCAAGAGAAGTTAACCATTTGATTATTGATTTTCCCTTTTATTTCAAAAGTATAGCATCTAATTGGGTCTATATTCTTGGCGCTTTTCCAGAATTGGAAACTCCCTTACATGTTGCAAATTTCTTACATTTTTTTGAGGTCAATATAAAATTGTTATCATTGGAGAAAAATGATACATTTTTCGTTACAAGGCAACAACGACTTTAAGGTTATTACTTCATTCTTTTCCTTCCAATTAAAACATGTTCTTGGGTTGGTGTGGATAGATGCAATGAATGTAACAGAACTGGTTCGATTAATCATATTAAACTAAATTAGGTATGGTTATTGTATTGTGACATGTATTAAATAAACATCCATTTAAGTGCGATTCTGCAGATCGTAACTTGCCCGGATTTTCCTGGCTCCTAGTTAATTTACAATTTATACTTACACTGTGCGCTATGGCGTTTGTTAATAGTAATGCAATAATGTCATCAATCTTAATCAATATAATTATATCAGTGTGTTTGTTTCGAATTTGATTTTCAGTCTTCGCTGAAACGAATTTTTTATCTAAGTGTTAAAATTGATGACAGTTTTAAATCCATTAAGATAAAAATCAGTGTTATCATTAAGTATATTTTAATGAAATTAAATTAATTTAAAATTAAATTTGGTATGCCTAGTTTAAATTAATATTGACTTTTCTTATTCTATTATTAAGCATAAATTCAATAACGAAAATAAAATACTTCCAAAGTCAAACTAATTATGGCCGGTATAAATTTATCAAGCATTATATTCCGTTTAACAATCAAACGTTGATTATTACATTTTATTACATTTTAGATTGTTTTGTTCATCTTTTAGCTATGGGAAAGAAAAAAGACACGTGGACAAGACGTTACACGGACTTGGTAAATATACGCATTTTAGCTCGACTATTCGAAGAATAGGGGAGCTATCCTACTCGCCCCGGTGTCGGCGTCGGCGTCGGCGTCGGCGTCTCCGTCGGCGTCCGTTAAACAAAATATGCACTTTGGTCCATAACTTGAAAACAACTTATGATATCAACTTGAAACTTGGAATATATATTCACCATCAAATTATACATCATTACCAACAATACCCATAACTCTGCTACAAATATTTGTCAAGTTATGCCCCTTTTTCACTTAAATTTTGCGTTAAGGAAAATATTATCTTTGGTCCATAACTTATAAACTACTTGAGATATCAACTTGAAACTTGGAATATATATTCACCATCAAATTCTACATTATTACCAACAAGACCTATAACTCTGCTGTCAATACAATGTATATCTCAAGTTATGCCCATTTTTTCTTATATTTTGTGTTAAGCAAAATATGCATTTTGCCCATAACTTTAAAACTACTTGAGATATTGCCTTGAAACTTGAAATATATTTTCACCATCAAAATCTACATCATAACCAACAAGACCCGTAACCCTGCTTCCAATATTTTTCAAATTATGCCCCTTTTTTTACTTTCATTTTGCATTAAGAAAAATATACACATGGCCCTTAACTTTGTTATTAATGGAGGAATTTCAGAAATACTTGGCACAAATGTTCACCATGACAAGGCGGTGTGTCGCATACAATACCCATGTCTGTAGGCCCAAGGTCAAGGTCACTGCTACTTAAAAAAGAATTTTCTTGCAAAATCGTGTCCGCTCTGTTACTTTGTTATTTCTTATTGGATTTTTTAAAAAAACTTGGTATAATTGTTTATTATATCAAGACGGTGTGTCATGTACATGCCCAAGCATGTAGATCCAAGGTCAAGGTCACTGTTTCTAAAAATAGATTTTTTTCTCCGGGCTGTTACTTTGTTATGAATTGAGGGATTTCAAAATAACTTGACACAAATGTTCACCATGACAAGGCGGTGTGTCCGCACAATACCCATGCTTGTAGATCCAAGGTCAATGTCACTGTTACTAAAAATAGAATTTTCTTGTCCAGGCTGTAACTTCGTTATGAATGGAGAGATTTCAAAATACCTTGACACAAATGTTCACCATGACAGGGCGGTGTGTCGCGTACCATGCTCATGCCTGTAGGTCAAAGGTCAATGTCACTGTTACTAAAGTAGAATTCTCTTTTCCGGGCTGTTATTTTGTTATGAATGGAGGGATTTCAAAATGACTTTGCACAAATGTTCACTATGATAAGGCAGTGTGTCCGCACAATACCCAAGCCTGAAGGTTCAAGGTCAAGGTAACTGTTACTTAAAATAGAATTTTCTTGTCCGGGCTGTAACTTCATAATAAATGGAGGGATTTCAAAATAACTTGACACAAATGTTCACCATGACAGGGCGGTGTATCGCGTACCGTGCCCATGCCTTTAGGTCAAGGTCACTGTTACTTAAAATAGAATTCTCTTGTCCGGGCTGTTACTTTGTTAGGAATAGAGTGATTTCAAAATAACTTGACACAAATGTTCATCATGACAAGATGGTGTGTCCCGTACCATGCCCATGCCTGTAGGTCCAAGGTCTAGGTCACTGTTACTTAAATAGAATTTTCTTGCCCGGGCTATAACTTTGTTTTGAATGGAGGGTTTTCAAAATAACTTGGCACAAATGTTCACCATGACAAGGCGGTGTGTTGCGTACATTACCCATGCCTCTAAGTCCAAGGTCAAGGTCACAGTTACCAAAACTTGAATTTACTTGGTTGGGCTATAACTTCTTTATTAATGAAGGGATTTCAAAATAACTTGGCACAAATGTTCGCTATGACATTGCATTGCATTACCACCAACTTCTTGCAGACATTTCCGTAATAAGAAGACAACAGTGCCACAAATACAAATAATTTACTTGATCTTCAAGTTTATGCATTTTGTTATAATTACTCGAACATCACTGTCTTTGAAATACTATTATTCCCATCATTGCACTTGAGTGTCTGCAAACGATGAATAGCAGGGGCATCCATGTCCTATGGACACATTTCTAGTTTCACTTATATTTTCACTTAAGTGCACTTCATCGATAACTTTGCAAATACTTAAGGTATGAACTTCAAACTTCCATTATATTTTCGTTTCAGCTCTTTTTCTGTAACATTACTGAAGTGATTGATATTTGACTAAAAGTAAATGTCTCTAATAAAAAATTACTAACAAGTTTTCTAACAAATTCAGAAATATTTCATAGTTATTCCCCTATTCAGATTAATATTTATGGTACATTAAGGAATTATTTCTGTTATTTGAAATGAATTTCTCCCTTACCATTCAATTGTTAATATTTTTCCTGATTGCACATGAATGTCAGCCCATAGTTGTTATTGTTTTAATTTTCAAATTGCATTTGTTTCAAATGATTCGAATAATCGAGCATGCTGTCTTCTCTGACAGCTCTTGTTACTGTCCTCTTTGTTTTATTCTATTTTTATACGAGTATTAACATTCAAGTGTATAAGATTCCTTTTGTTACAATTGTTACAATGCATACAACGTCACGTTATCAAGACATAACATTTTCACCGAGTCAGGTATCAGAACGGTTAGGGTAAGTTTGACATAAGTTTGCCGAAATATGGAAAACAGAACAAAAATCATCCATAGTTATATTTATAATCATATCTGACAGCATTCTACCTATCTGTAGATTCTGCATCCTTTGCATAAATTCAACAGTGTTATTATCTGTTCTCAAATTTCACGAAAAGTTGTACATTCTTGATTTCAGTATCTCAGAGTAAAATGCCGATGGTACGACGTAAGTGAGTTTTCTTGCAAATTTGGAAAATATCTCATGATCCACTTGCAAGGAAGATTGTTATTATTAACATGTTTTTGCAATCAATTGCAACGAAACGATGAACTATATTGTTTATAAATATCAACATTTTTTTCACGAAATGTTTTATGCATACCCGTAACATGAGCTGCAACGTGTTGCATATTGGGATCTGCATTATAAGTTTTTATAAACTTTTAAGGAATAATAATATTTCCAAAGATAAATCATTTAAATGTGTGCATTCATCTCAGAAGATTTTTTATATTGTAAAGTATTTTTTGACTTTGTTTAGGTTCATATTATCTGCATTGCCTTAATTTCCCTCTCAGGCCTCTCATCTGTTATCGTCGTCCTCCATCTCGTTTTGAATTCCGGAAAAAACACCTAGCACTTTATATAAACCGAAAGTATCATATAACGGATACAACAAACTGATTGTCATAAAAAATTAGTAGACAGTTCAAAAGTGAGG